>BPLR01017582.1:0-95679 GCA_021605095.1 Caerostris extrusa
AACAACATCTTATGTGCAGAATCTGCCAATAGGCAGAAGGTCTTGGCAGACCAGGGGGCTGTAGCACCATTGAAGAAAAAAATAGAAATGTTATGGAGTTCACAAAAATAGCCAAATAATACCATGTTAAACGTAATAATTTGTATTTAATAATGCATAATAAAATGTGTATTTAATAATACATAATAATGTTTATTTAATACTGCTTAGTAATAAATTAACGTGAAAATTTGTATTTTGATAAATTAATATACAATATATCAGTTTCTTATCTAATGATAAAAATTATGATTCTATTAATAGCTAATACATTTTTAAGCATATTTAATTTAAGTTATTACTCTAATCATTAGATGGTTACATGGTCTTTTTTACTTAGATAAATAGAAATCCACACATTTTTGATGAAATTTTCACATTTTTGTATTTTATTTTCAGGAATCATATGACTATATGACGGTTAGAAGTAATAAATTAAATTTCATTTTTACAAATTAAAATAAAATAAAAAATTTTTATTTGTTAATCAAATCCATACTTTATTATAAAAATTGATTTTCTAAAATTTACGTTGAAAATTTTTCAAATAAAAAGTATAGGAAAATAAAATATAGTATAAATAATGTATCGAACCAGTATAGACTGAATTATTTCGGTATTTTTGAATTTCTTTTTTGTTAAAAATCGGTCAATTGGTAAAGCGATAAATAATACTAACTTGATTTTTTTGACAATTAAACAGAAATTACTTTTAATTTTTAATTTAATTATTTATTCTTAAGTAATAGAACAAATGTAAGAATAATATTATTATTCCCAATTATATAATAAATTCATTTTATAAAACTGAAGGTCTGATAACGGTGAGAGTTAAATAATTATTCATAAAAATTCTTATCATAAATTTATTAATAATACTATTGACAGTAATCTTATTGCTAGTGATAGAATATCTAATTAGTATAAACTGGTGAAATATTTCGCTTTTTAGAATTACAGTAAATTATAACTACAGTAGATAATGTATAAAATAATGTCAGTAGATGCATAAAATAATAACTACAGTAGATGCATAAAATAATAACTACAGTTGATTATGAATATAAAAATTTAGAATTTTAAAATTCACATTTAAAAAAAGTAGTCTTATTTAGTTTTTTTTGCTTCGTTTTATATTTTATTTTATTTTCCTTAATTTTTAGTGAGGAACTTCACAATTTACTAATACAGTATTAAAAATAGAATATTTTTCCCCTTCAATTATAATTTCGTTAAGTTCATTTTTTTTTTACGTAATAGCATAAGATGAAAATTAAATTTGAAAATTGATTATGTAACTGGATGAAAAATTCAGTGATACATTTTAGCAGTCCTCTGTTAAAATGAAATTAACTTCTAAATAATTAAATATATTCTCTATTTTATTTTAAATAATTTTTATACACTATTCACTATTATTAAGTTGTTTTAATAACAATTATAGATAAAAAAATTTGAAGTTGGATAATTGGTATTTATTCAACTCTGTTTTTTTTTTTTTTTTACAAAAACTAATAAACTTACAAATTCTATTTTATATCTATTACTTCATACTGTTTGCAGTCTACCGTCAGGATGAAATTGATCTACAATGAAATATAAAAGAAAATTAGATAATAAATTATTTGAAATATAATTTTACTATTTATTATAAAATATTTTTGTAATTTTTAAATAATAAATTGCATTGTTTGGGTATAAATAATACAAAAATTACGTAAGAATTTCTGTAAGTGTATACATTATAAATGACAAAAATATTTTTGAAAAATTGTTAATTTATTTGTTTAAAAATACAAAAGTATAAAAGCACAATAAAACAGTAATACAGTAATAATAATAATAAATAATAATAATAATAATAAGTGTAATAATAATAATAATAATAATAATAATAATAAATAATAATAATAATAAATAATAATAATAATAATAAAAATAATAATAATAATAATAATAAGTGTAATAATAATAAATAATAATAATAATAATGTGTTTTTCTCTATCATCACCTTAAAAATTTTCAAGATTTAAACATTAAGTGACTAATTTTTAATTAAGACAAATTTTTAAATGCTTAATTGAATAAATTAGTAGGCAATTATAAATTATTGTAAAATAATTTAAAATTGACAAATTAAATAAATCATATAATAAAATAATTAGTAATATTTGAAAAGTTATTTCAAAACAATTGTGCTTTAGGAAAGATAAAAAGATAAATAATAGTTAATAGTATTAGTTTTATTTGAAAATAATAGTTTTGTTTAATAAATATATATTTGGAAATGAAACGGTCTCGAAGTCAAAATGCACGGCAAAAAATATTGTTAAAATAAAAGCAACTTTTTAAAAATCACGGTATCGACGTCGCTTTTATAAAGACACTTATTTGAAAAGTAAAAATCTATCATGTTTTTGGAAATAAAAGAAAATGAGTATTTTTTTAATAGAAAGACAATTCAAGATGTCTTCAATGTAAAATTTATTGGAGCAAGTTTTATTTATATAAAATCTAAGATATTTATAAGATTCTTTCTCTTGAAATCCCCATAATTCTTGCTCTAAAATCCCATCTCCTCTATACATAAGTATTGAAACTATTCTTAAATCGGACATCTAACTTTGATTCATTTCTTAAGTCTTCCAAACGAAGAATACATATCAATTAATTAAAAATACATCATAAATCATTCAGGAAAAACAATTTATAGCATTGAAAAAAACGCATCCAGGGATATCGCAGAATTATTAACGAAGCTACAAAGATATTTATTAAGAAACAGTGGATCCTGGGAAATTTGACAATTAATCCTACCTGGGTTGAATTTTCCTGATTTTCTCCCGTATGATTAACAGGAAAACAATATCATACATTTATCACATGTTGGTGAACTGTTCTTGATGTGTACCTTATGTGGTATACATAAGGGCATGAGATGCACTGATGTATAACAAGAAAACAATATACTTTGATAAGCAAAAATATTCGATTTTTTTACATGTATTCTATACTTGTTATTACAGTATTATAAAATACATTTAAATATTACCCATTTCTAAATTATTCATTAGTTTATAAATTACATTTTGTATTATTACTGAAGTATAATCTATGGCCGAATGACTAGCTCTCGGTATCACAGATTTCAGGTTCGAGTCCACGGCAATGCCATAGATGTTTGTAGTGGTTCAGAATCCACTTTAAACGCTAGGTCTCAAAAAAGAAAAAAAAAGAAATATATAAATTTAGGATTTGAAAACTGAAGATATGCTAAAAAAAAATATAAGTGTTGAAATATTTTTTTTAAATTGAGAGATGGATTCAATATAAAATTTATTTGAAAAAGAAAACTTTATTCGTCTAAAATCTAAGATATGAACCTAAGGGATTCAAAAATGAATATTTTTTTAATTGATTCTAAAATCCCCATAATAGTTTTACACAAGCGTTACCACGATTCTTAAAGTGATATGGATCCTTCTTGGGAAGGGGAAAAAGCGGCTCTTTCTAAAAAAGCCTCTATTTTTCCGTAATCTTTTCTAGAAGCGGATATTATGTTTCGAATGCATTCTGGACAACCGAATGAAATTCAATGCGATTTTCTGGAAACATCCATGGAAGATATAGGTATAATGTTATAAGTGTTTCGCTTTTAACCCACCCCCACCCCATCTCCGACAGACCATCCCCTCAATTGGATGGTTTTTGGATTTCATGCCAGAGATAAAAGGTAAAAAGGAATAAAGATTTCATGAAAGGGGGAAAAAGTTTGTAAAATTTTTGCGTTTTTTAAATTTTTTTTTTGAATAATTCCTTTCATATTATTTTTTTCAGATATATTTACAAAATTGATTTTATTAAATTTTTACAAACATCAATGGCAAACGGATAAAACTTAATGCATAATATTTTAATTCAGAATGAAAGATGCGGCAATGTGGACTATTGGTGAACTTAGGCCTGATTTGGTTTGGTTTGTCGATCTACGGTCATTTTGCGCACAAAAAGGCTAAACTGACCATGACAGTTTAAAATGGATTCCAAGCCACTTACAAACATCTAAAAGGATTCGAACTTGAAGCCTATGGTACCAAAGGCCAGAGCATTAATCACTTGGCCATTAGGTTGCCTTTTAGGGTTGAGGTTCAATCTGCTGGTGGCTTTGTTGTAGATTCTGTTTCAAAAAAGATGGTGAGACTTGATGGCTTTTGTGATGTTCAGCATCTTGCCTCGTTGGACTGCCTGATGGAGTTCTCCGAGTTTTCTTCCTAAAAGTCCCCCTGAAAGCATTGCCCTCCTTCTTCAGCGACAAGGAGCCAAGTCAGACTCTACAACAAAAGCTGCGCCACCTTAACTCCATCCATGAGGTGCAGGACCTTCTTTTCTTCTTAATCATGGGATGTTTCGTCCCGCACAACAGGACACTGATGATTAGACACAACAATAGAATTTTATGTTGATTTAGATATATAATTTTATATTATGTGCTCACGATTAAAATTTTTGAATACTGAATTTTTGGTTTTCGATTTATAATTTTGTATTTTTTTATTTATGAAATATAGGTTGAAGGATAGCACATAGATTTTAAAACTAGAAAAACCAGGTTGGAAACACAACCTGCGAAACATTCTGTGTTAAATTCAAAAATTGGCACATTAAAGTCTTAGCCAAGAATGGCCTTACGTTTAATTTGGACAAGAGGGTTGAAATCCTAGATGTTATCTTTAGGTGTTGCCAATTATGGTAGAAACACGTGAGAAAAATGCAGCGTGAGTAATGCTGAATCTAATACATCTCTACAGTTATAGAGACGAATCATTAGGTAAGAATGTCCGGCATTCAAAATTATCTATAAGAAATATTACTATTAAAATTTTAATAATGCATAAGAATAAAATTTTAAGTATTTTACTTTACAAAATTTTAAAGAAATATTCACTTTTGTTAATCCTAGTATTTTTTACAAATATTTGCATATGGAAATAATTTCATCAGATAGAGTTCCCACATCCGCAATATTTGAGAGATGTTTGCCTACTTTAAAGTCTTTATTACCTTTTAATATTTTAGGGTTTTAACATTTTCAATTTAGAGTTATAGAACTCTATGCAGTCTTGTTTAAATCGTTAAAAAATTTCTTCAGGCAATAATAGAACTACTCCAGTCTGTAGAGAGTGATTAATGATTGTATCCCAAGGTAACTTTTCATAAAAAAAAAAAAAAAAAAAAAAAAAAAAAAAAAAAAAAAAAGAAAAACGATAGAGGGCAGAAAGTAAAGTAATTTTAATTACTTCCGCTAAATCAATTGCAGTTCGGTTCCAAACTCTACCCTACTCCATTTCTTCTTGATGTGCCAGTCAGCCAGCTCTCTTACTTTTTACTTCCTCCTTCCACAAACTCTTCATTCTTGGTGGTCCCATTTGATCTCTGCACCTCTCTTAATTGAAAATCTTGAATGGGGAAAAAGGGGCAAAAAATAAAAAAAAAAGGGGAAAGAAATGTCCCTAAAGTCGGAAGAGAATGAAATCAAGGTTGAAAAAGAAGGGGGGTTGTGCAGATGGAAGGAAGAGAATAAGATAGACTTGCAGAAAAGTCTTGTTGTTCACTAATGGGTCCAGGACAGGGTCCCAAAGCGCCTTGGCTAACGAGATCCTCTGGTAAATGCAACTGAAGTCCTTGGCATTTTTTTTTGTGTCGTCTTCTTCTTTATTTTTTTAACTTCTCTTATTTTTCATTTTAAGGTTCTTTTTTTTGGGAGGCACAGAGTAAATAGCTGGAAAAAATAAAAGTAAAAATAGTAAACTTAAAAGGAAAACTTTGAAATGAAGGTTAAAGTGAGGAGGACCCCCTTTTGCTTGTAGTCTAAGGGGACCAAAGCAGTTTGGTCAGTTCATTGCACGCTATCGAAGACTAGTGGGGGTGGGGGATAGAGATGGATTTTTTTTTTTTTTTATATTTTATGTTCATGTTTCTTTTAGGTGTCCATATTTTTATATGGGTTTCAAGTTCTTCTTTTTTGCCAGGGATTTTTGGAGGATCTTTTTTTTTTTTCTTTTTCCTTTTTACTGAACAGATATGGAAATAACGAGGCAGAAAAGTTTTTGCCCACTTCTAACTAGCTGGAAAGCTGCAGGCTGTGATGTCAGATCAAATAGGTCTGGATTTTTAAAGTATGCAGAAAGCGGAGACGCTGGTTGAGTTTCCGATTGAAGGCTTACTATTTTTAGCTGAATAAGAAGTGGAATTTCGGAACATGGGGTGAAAGCAGCAGGAAGGCATTAAAATTTTCCTCTGAAATATTCAAGTCGAAGTTTCATGATTCAACAAAAATTGCTGTTGTTAGATTTTTTTTTTTAAAGGATTCAAATTGTACTATTTATAACTTATTAATTTAATGATAATATATTGATATGTGCTAATACTAAAAACTGTATTCATTCACTTTTATTCTACAAGAACAAAATATATATTTTTATATAGTATTATTCATAAAAAATAAGGAGATTAGATTGTGTTCATATATGTAGTAGAAAATGGTTTATTTCATTAAAAGTATTTTTAAATTTATGTCATATTTTATTTTTTTGTAAGAATTTTTTATTCTTTCTTTATTTCCTGAATAATTATTCCTTATTTTTTTTTTTATTTCCTTATAATTATTCCTTATTTTTTCTTTATTTCCTTATAATTATTCTTTATTTTTTTTATTTCTTTATAATTATTTTTTTTTTTTTACTTCCTTATAATTATTATTTATTCTTTCTTTATTTCCTTATAATTATTCTTTATTCTTTCCTTATTTCCTTATAATTATTCTTTTATTCTTCCTTTATTTTCTTATAATTATTCTTTTTGTTCTTTCTTTCTTTAATTATAATTATTCTTCATTATTTTGTGATTTATTCTTACTTGTAAATTTCCTTGATCTAAAAATGTTGTACGTTAATAATGAAAAAAAGAAGAAGAAAAAAAAAAAAATTTAAAAATATAAATCTGTATCTGCAATTTTTTTTCCCTCCAAACAACTGGCAATTATTTAACCTATTTCCATTGCTTTGATATATAAAATAATCATATACGTGCAAATATTTTTTTAAATTCTTTGAGGCTTTATTGATGTAGGATTTGCGTAACAAGATTTTAAAAGTATGTTTTGAAGTTATCATCTTTAATAATTAAGATAAAAAAAAATTTAAATATGCAAACAATCCAGTCTTTATTTTACTTTAGAATTTTGCAGCCAATATGTTAGTCCACAGTTATTGGTTTACACTAAAAAAAAAAGAGCAGTTATCTAAAATTAAACTTTTTTTTTGCAAAGTATGAATAAAAATTTTTTAATTTATTTAAATTTAATAAATATTACAATAGTAGGCGTGATGTTTAAAGCAATTCCAGAAAAAAACAACCAAAGGTTTTTGAAAACCATCTTATTTATGATCAAGTGATCCCTTTGAAATCCAATATTCAAATATATTACAATATTGGAAGTATTACTTCAAAATTTAAATTTAAAATTCAGTCTTTTAATTTGATTACTATTCATTTTCACTTCTTAAAAACTCAACAATTAACTATGGTCTCGCAAACTGAAGAAATTTCTAAACATTCTTCTTAATATGATGGTTGAATGTTAAAAAACATTAGTTTGTATCCATTTTATTACATTGGATGAGAGATACTAAAAAAACCCTATGAAAACATATTATAATATATACTGTTTTTACATTGAAAAAAAGAATAAATTGCCATAAATTCTAAACTGGCTCGTTTATCTTATAAAAATGTGATTAATATGGGCTGTTATTGTTATTAAAATTTATTTCAAATGTTATGAATCGTCATATTTGAAATGATAGTAAAAACAAATCCAGAGATAAAATACTAATTGGTGAATAAATACAGTTAAATAATCTAACAATCATCTGCAGTTTGAAAACCCGTGTATCATTATATATTTATCATAAAAATTGTTTTTCATGTAATTTTGTTAATTTATATGCAAAACTATTTTAGATTTGCTTTCAAGATATATTTTGGTACAAAAAGGTAAATAAGACATCATTAATAATTAAGATAAAAAAATTTAAATAAGCTTAAATTTAATTAAGCTTTTCTATGCTGAGAAAAAAATGACGGAAAGAGAAAATTTGTAAAATTTTTGGAAAACAGATTTATTGCTGATTTTAGATTTGATTTTTAAAAATTCCTATTGCATTAAAATCTTTTGACGAGTTTTCTCAGAAAAATATATAAATCAAAAGTTTGTTAATTTCTTTATTGGTAATAAATCATATCTGCCAATTCAATGAAATTATTTGTATGTAATATTTCCCTAATTCAATTATTACAAATCAATCAACCCATTTACAAACAAAATTTATAGCATTTAATATTGTATATGTTTTATTTAAATTAAGCTATTTAGCTGTTTAAAAATATTTTTACAAATTAAAATTTGAAATGATTTATATAAATATTTTTTTTAATTTTATGATAGTTTAAGAATTAATATCAAAATCAAAATTTCTTTTTCATTTGTTTAAGAAGAAAAAGTTATTTAAAAACGATATATTTAAAAAAAAATCATTTAATAACTCTCTATACATTATAAAAATGTATTGTTACTATTGCTAATTTGCTATTATTATGAGTCCTTATTATTATATTATTCCCTATTGTTTTAGATAAAATAATTAAGTGAACGTCAAATTTCAATAATAAACAGTCATTAAACAGTAATAATAAACAAAACGTCAATAAATAGTAATAATAAACAAAACGTCAATAAACAAAAAGTAATCAAAAGTAACATTGAAATTTTAAATTTAATCTGTTTGTAGAAATACTTTTGTAATATTAAAAATTTCATAATATTATTTTTCAATGAAATTGTTTTTAATAAATAAAATAATAAGTCAAATAAAGGAATATAAAAAAAAAGAATATTTTGCATTTGGAAAAATATTGGCAGTTTTTTCATTTAGAATTATTCACTTTTTATCCCAAAAAATATTTCCAAACTGACAGTTCTTCAATATAAATTTTTTTTTTTCTTCTTCTTGCAACATTTCAATTCTTTTATATTGCACGCTTTCTTCGAGGTGTTTCTCTCTTATTATTATTTAGTTTTTAGTGCCCTACCATGTCCAGTAAAAACTGTCCGTTCCTGGGAGAAGAGGGGGCTCTTTTACCTGGTTTCCATGGCAACCAATCTAAATCCCAAGTAATACACGAAGAAAACGTCAAAGTTGTCAATAGCAACCGCACTTTTAATAACTAGGGATTTTCGCCTGACTCTCACAGTTTCTTTTCATTTTTTCCCCTCCGTTTTCTCCCTCTCCTCTTCCGCTCTTTCTCGCGTCCGTCGAGATTTCGCGGAACAAGTAATCACGTGAACAATAAGTAGCAGCGAAACATGAGAATGAGAAAGATTGGATTTCTAAATTCAGTTATGATTGAGTGGATGTGTGTAATTTTTTTTTTTGCTACTATTTTTAGATATTTGTTTATTGTTATGTGAAGCAGAAGTATTCGTCTTTGAACAATGACGTGCAGTCGTTTGATATTTAAAGAAAAATTTAATTCTGTAGATATCAAATAAAGATATTAGTTATGTTTATATTTGTTAAGCAAAACAAATTGTTGTTTAATAAATGATATCTGCGTGTTTAAAATAAAGTAAAATTTCATAATGTGGTAAAAGTTGACTTTTCGCCCAGAAATTTTCTTAAATTCATTGAAGGTTTCTGAGTAGTTTTTAATTATTGAAATATTAAAAAAAAAAAAAAAAAAAAATAGAAAATAAATCTTTTATCAGGCATCATGTATTATTGTGTTGTAATTTGAAAAAAAATAAATAAAATAAAAGCATGAGAAACTTAAGTTTACAAAAAGTTTGCAATTTCATGTAAGTTGGACAATTACAGTTATAGTTAGAGCATTCAAGTTAGTAGCTAACTCAAATATTTTTAAAAAGTTAAAAAAGATATTATAATCATTTTTACTATGTTTCTGTGAATAACAATTTCATAAAATTAATTAGATTAATTCTCATAATATATACATAATTTTTAATTATATTTTAACATACACTTTGATTTTTTTTTTCACTACATATGTATTAGAAATGTATATAACATATATTTTTCATAAAATATATTGTCTAGTGATTTTTTAACTCACATATTAGTAAAAAATGATAATGATAACAATAACATGAAAAGTCCCTTGGTGGGCCAAGACCGTCTGCCTACTGACCGATTTTAAGACAGGAGATGTTTACTTTTTACAGGGTAGTGTTGGCAGCCCAACAGTCATATTAGACTTACGGATCTTACGATTGGACGAACCACTATCAACATACACTATGCCACCGGGACTCGAATCCGAAACCAGTGGTACGGAGGCGCCAGAACACTAGTCACTGGGTATCAGACTCCAAAATATGAGTATGATATAAAGTAAATATGAAAACAATAAAAAGCAAAATTCTAAATTTTATCTCAATTTATCTCAATTTTATCTAAATTTTATCTTTATTCTAAGTTTTATCTATCTTAAAAGTTATTTTTTTAAAAATCAAATATTAAAAAATACTTCTTATTAAGTTATAAAAAAAAGAATAAACCAACAGAAGGCTAAGCAAATATTTAATTCATATCGTATTGCAAAAATTTAAATTCAAATTTTTAAGCAAAAATTAATTTTAATCATTTAATTAAATTTTGAAACGAAAATAAATTCACACAGTAATATACATATTATATGGGCCTGAATGGCCGAGTGGCTAACGCTCTGGCGCTCGGTACCACAGGTTTCGGGTTCGAGTCCCGGCGGTGTCATGGTTGTTTGTAGTGGTTCGAAATCCACTTTAAAAAAGTAGGTCCCGGTCTAATAAGAGCGTTGCTGGGGCATTGTTACTCCGCGTCCGTGGCTTATCTTCAAGTTACACGCGCCCCCTGGGTAATGCAAAGTGGTACGTCTGCGCAGCACTTGCCTTAAGGTCCAACACCAAGGTGTCTGTGTTTGCCAGCTGCATTAGAAAAAAATATATATGTATAACATTAAGATATCAATAACCTTGTACTAATTTTTAATTTTATAATTTTACATATTTGTTTTTATTATAAGAAACTAAACAAATTTCTTTTGTGGCTGCCTTTTTTTGTCATTTGACATTAGAAATTTTCTTGAAATTGTAACGGTAATTTTTTAACATTTATGTGACTGACTTCGCTTTTGAATGCATTTTTTTTTTGTTGAAATGTTTAATTATATAGGCGTAGTTATATTGGGCTTACGAAATTATTTAAAATGTGTTTATTAATTTATAAATAGTTATTCAGAACAATTTTTTATTTTTAAAAACATAATTTTCTTTTTTCAACGATATTTTTTTCTTAACAAAACTTACTAAAACAAAAAATGTTTTATTTTATGTAGGTGGATCAAATTTGATAATGATGAAATATAAATTATGAAATAAAAAATTTAGTAAAAACAATTTAAATAAAGGAAATTAAGTTTGCTGTATTTTCTCATTTTCATGACAATTTCTTTTTTAAAAAGCATTTATTTGTAGTTGAAATCTATCCCCGTCCCCCTGATCTATTGCATTGAACTATCCATATTTTATTGAAATTTTCATATGCATGAGCTAAGCCTAAAAAAGCAAATCCAATTCTAAAGTCCACTTTGGAATTTCGTAATATGGAATGGCACCAAATGCCATTCGAAATGCGTTTTTCAAGTCGTGTTCTAACATGCAGAGAATAAAAGAGCAAGGAATGGCCTTTGTGTGTGATCGATCATCAATTTTCTTTAAAGAAACATCGTCACGTACCTACAGAAATAGATGAAAAAGTAGAGCTTCTGTGACGATTGTTAAACTCGAAATAAACAGGTTTTGAGAATAAAATAATGCACAACCCTATTTCTTGCATATCTGAATCTTATAATAATACATCTATGAAGTTTTTTCTGCATTTTTATTTACACGCTAAGAGAAAAACAATTCATTGTAAATTATGAATTAATAAAATGAAAGAAATTTTATAGTGAATAAAAATTTCTATTTCATGAAAAAAATAAAATTAGAAAAGATACATATGTTCAACTTGTTTTAAAAGTTTACAATATAAAAATTTGCATGTCTCCTTAAACCATTTCTGAAAATAAAATAGGTTACGAAATTTTCCTGCATGGAAAACGAACATCCTTTTAAGAAGTTTTAATTAATTTCATATTTAATTCGTATGCATGTATTTCGTAGGACATAATAAGTAAACCTAACATGTATACATTCAAATAAAAATTTAAATTATAAATAATAAAATTAGTATTAATTAAATTAAAATTATAACATGTATCTATCTAAAAGTAATAATTTTGACTTTAAAAACAAAGATTCATATTTAATTGTAAATGTATATATATATATATATATATATATATATATATACATAAACAACTTCCAAAATTTAAAATACAAAAAAAACTTTATATATATAACATGTTTCAATATACGAATTTATACATGTGATTAAAGAAATATGTAATAGCAAATCACTAAAAGGAGTGAACTATAAATAATAAAATTGTATATGTATATAGATTTAATCATTCTTCTTCATAAAAGAATAAAATTTTTTGCATGCTAGTAAACTTTTCAAATCAATGCAATTCATGAAAATATTGTCCTATATATATATATTATCCGAAATATTATCCAATATTCGTCTTATTCCTAATTTTTAACTATTAGAATTAAAGTATTGTAAAAATTCTAATAGTTAAGTAAAACAGTAATGATTTAATAAAATCATTTGAATTGTTTAGTAAGATATAATCAAATTGGAGCAAATATTTTTATATCGTGGTATTATAATTTAAAACACATACGAATCTGATAAAAAAAATATTTCCAAAATAATTCTGATATAAAACAACTAACAATGTCAATTGTTTTTACACCCTATGTACAATAGTAAATTACTGAGTAGGGGAACTATTTTTAAAGCTCTCTTAGTACAACTTAAAGTACGTTACGTAAACGGAAAAATAATTGTAAGTTAGAATCACACTCAAAGCAATTTTAATCAATCTAGCTAAATAAAGTACCGTTAAAGCAAGATTTGACATTTATATTAGACCTATAAATTTGAGATTTACTCCTAAATAATACAAACATTTTGAAATGTGATTTCATCGTATATAGATTCAAAAATTCTTTGACTGGGTAGAGTAAACATTATGCAATAAAATAATCAGAGCATTTTGCATTATTCTAAATGAATTACAAGCATGCTTGACGAATTAATTTATATTCTTGACGAATTACAAGTCTTCTTGATCAATTATACGCATTCTTGATCAAACATAAGTATTCTTGATCAATTATAAGCATTCGTGATCAAATCTATGAATTCTTGATCAATTATAAGCATTCTTGATCAAATATAAGCATTCTTGATGAATTATTTAGTATTTTTGATGAATCACAATGAAACTTCTTGATCACATTTTCAAAAAGTTCTAAAAATTCATTGCTGTGAAAATTAACAGAAATCATTTATATAGTAAACGTAATAAAAAAAATGAATAATAATTTTTAAATATTTTCAGTAACTTTTGCATTTACTTAAGACGTTTTCTTTATCAATGGATTTCATTTATACTATTATTTTTAACCCTTAAGTTTTTTTATTAAAAGTCTACTTCTCTGCTCGTCGGTTATATATTCAAAATGGCTTGTAAAATTTCAATTGCTTTGGATGTATTTGACATTTTTAGATTTATCTCAACTCTTAATTATTGAATGCCAAAATTAAATTTACTTAAGTTGATATTATGCAAAGATTTTACAAACTTTTTTGTGAAAATATTTTTGTGTTAAAAGTGAATTCAAATCTGCTGTCTCTTAATGTGCTTAATAACACACAGAATTTTTATTCAGAAGTATCTAAGTGATATTTGAAGAAAGTGTCTTTCTAAACCCTTTCTTAAAATCTTGAAAACAATTATAAGCTCATATTCGTTATGTCAATTTAGGATAGCTTCAAAATACTTTATGCTATACTTTATGCAAATCTTATTGCTCTAAACTTGGAGAAGATTACAGAACTTAGTTATTTTGAAATTTGTCGACAAGAAGTTCAGCTGAAAGTTTTTAGATATATTTACATTAAGAATATAAAATTAAATTCCTTACATAAATAAATGTCAAATAAAGAAGATCTCGTTTAGAATTTGTGCTAGATCTATAACAAATTACTTATATTAGTAAGTATACGAATCCTATTTCTTCAAAGGTGATTTTTGACATAACCGTAAGAATGTCTATATATAACATGATATCTTGCATGAAATTTTGATATACGAAGTGGAGACACATGAACTTGCAGAAATAACAAAGACATGGAAAGATAGGATATCCCATACCAACGTCATATTTACGTCCGAAAACAATCAATTTAAACCTCAATGAAAAATAATTTACCAACTGAAGGGAAAAGGGGAAGAGGGACTTTTATTTTCGAAATCCGATTGAAACTTGGCCATCATCCAAACGCACATCCACATTTTTTTTAAAAAGAAAAAGGAACACGAGAACAATGGCTGCAACAAAATAAATAAATGGGCAGAAAGAATCATAAAGCAAGTACAGAGCTCGAAACAGACGAAAAATCTACTTTGAGTGACATTTATCCAGTGACGCGGACGTTTTATCCATTTACCAAGTTACGCATGCAGAGAGAAGCGTTCGGATGTCACGGTGGAACCGGATAGAACCGGACGCAATTAGGTGTGACAGTCACATCGATGGATTCGAAATTGTTCCACGTTAACGAAAAGTGATAGTAAGAGGAAGAATTGAGAGAGAGCGCGCAGATTTTTGTTTCTGCAATGGAGTAGTAGCACTCTAACGCTCCAGCCTCTCTGCCATAGCAATATATCTTCAGACAAGAAACGGTTTTCTGTTTTTGAAATATATCATGGAGAATGCAGCAGTTTTTCGTTTTTATAGATTACGAGGACTTTTGCAAAACTGTTTTTGTAGTGCAGTTTACCTTTTAGCTCCATATCATCTGTAGGGGAAAAAAACTTAGATCCTTAGATCACGTAAAAAGTTAATCTGATTTTATTAATTAAAAATATGACAGAGTTGAAATAAGTGAAAAAAATCTACTATAATACAATGACTTGAACATTTTATCTATTTACCAAGTTACGTATGAAGAGAGAGAAGCATTTGATGCCATTATACGACCGACATATCTTCTGTAGAAAAAAACTTAGATTCTTAGATCACGTAAACAAGTTAATCTGATTTTATTAATTAAAAATATGACAGAGTTGAAATCGGCGAAAAATATCTACTATAATACAATGACTTGAACATTTTATCTATTTACCAAGTTACGTATGTAGAAAGAGAGAGAAGCATTTGGATGTCATTATACGACAGACGCATCTTTTGTAGAAAAAAGATTATATCCTTGGATCATGTAAACAAGTTAATCTGATTTTATTAATTAAAAGTATGTGGGAGTTGAAATAAGTGAAAAAAATCTTCTATAATACAATAATGTAGACATTTTATCCATTTACCAAGTTACATATGAAGAGAGAGAAGCGTTTGGATGCCATTATACGAATGCAGAATTAGTTACGATTAGAATAGAATGGATTCGAAATTGTTCCACATTGAAAAATGATAGTAAGAAGACAATTGAGAGATTTTTGTTTTTGCAATGGAGTAACACTTTTAAACCTTTCCACCGTAGGGTATATTTCCCTGCAAGAACTGGTTATTGTTTAAGAAATATATGAAAAAAATTGTTTTTTTTATACTAGTAACGTTTGAAATTGTCAACAATGGAAAACTTTTATAAAAAAGATGAAAATTTAAGTGCATCACTCAATGGTGTGGAATAGTGGATGAAAATGGCCTGCAATAAATTTATTTATAAGAATTAAAAACGCTTTACAAAAGAACAATTAATAATTAACTATGATATCGATTTTCATCTCTCTTAACAAACACGTAAATCGTCCAGAAAATCGTATCTCTTTTCTTTCAACCATCTTATATTCATATATTATGTAATTTATTATCATACCAAGTTCCATAATCTTAAATTTATCACCTATTTTTTAATAATTATGACAACAAGAAATCTCTTTAAAACTTTAAAAAAAATATTGTTTTTATGCAGTGAGTATATAAGCAGGATTGATAAAGGTTACTTTAAAAAGCAAGTCCGTGTCAATAATATATTATAAGCCTGTGTGAATTATACGAGATATGTTATTTTTTGGACCAAAAAGTAGACTTGCACAGGATTATATGCGGAAAATCAATAATTTGATTTTATTAAATTAAAAAAGTAAAAAACTTTTCTTAATTTTTACATTACTAAAGACTAACAGTATAATGCCAAGTTTGTTGTAAAATCGGGGTGTATAAAATTTATTTGTATGGATTAAAAATTGTTTATTTTTACTTTTCTTTTTTAAAGTCAATTAAGATCTAAAAAATTATGCAATACCTTCAGAATACCGAAAAAAAATCTTTAATCTCATGCAGAAATAAATTCAAATGTCTGTAGATAGATTCTCTGTAATTTTTTTATTTAGTAAAAATATAAAAAAAAAAAAAAAAAAATTCATTTTTTTCTTTTTTTGTTTTATCTGCCTATAAATATTTAGCAGTAAAAATTAAATAAACTGAAAATTAATTATTTTTTAAAATTTTAAGCTGGTTAAGTTTCTCAATATATTTGTCCTAAATAATAAGAATAATGATCAAATTTTTCTATATTATGCTTTATTCTTTTTTTTTTATATATCTTCTTTTTCAATTCTAAATTCAAAAATAAACTTTAAAATTATATGAAATATTTAAAATATTGTTCTAATATTTCATTCTTTTATTTAATAAAACATTATTATTAAGATAAACAAAACTTTATATATTTTTATTTTTACTTTAAAGTTCATCGTTTTCTAACCATTTCCAATTTGTTTCAAATTTACTATTTAAATATAATTAGCAAGATCAATTTATTAAATCAAAAGTTTATTTTTTTGATCTTTGCAAAATTTCACTGCCATTTATTGACTCATCAGCAAAAAGGAATACTTATGAAAAATTTTTTAATATTTTTATACATTGTAAAATATTTTTCTCTATCTTAAGTACAATGTCTGACGAGAAAGATCGTAAAAGATTCTTGTGAATTTTTCTACATTTTTCTTTTTACTATACTTAAAGCAATATTGCTTGCAAAAAATCTTTAAAAACAAACATACTACAAGCGTCATCTCAAAATAAAAATAAGAAAGTTTTACTTTTTTATACAATGTTTGACCAGCATCTAAATCAAAATTCCTAAATCAATCAAATCAAAAGGACCAACTTTATTTCAAAAAACTTCTACATTGTGTTCTTTCTCGCGTCCTTTCCTCTTACCAAGAAGGTCATCTACATCAAAACGAAAGAAAGAAAGAAAAATCCCTCCAAAACCAAAAATTTTCCTTTTTTTAATCTCTGCCATTTTCCCTACTGTTTTTCCTTCCCGGAGTGACCGGGCGTAAATCGGAGGATGAGGAGGAAGGAGAACCTGGGGAGAAGGTAGACGTCTAATAACTCAGCCTTCCATTTCGTGCATCCAGGAATTCCTCTCGCCCCTCTTTTTGCATCGATTTGTGAGCGAGGGTCGCGGGTCCGCCATCTTGTTATCTGCACCACCCCTTGGGCCACCCCCACCCCACCCCTCCCAAGAATGACGGACAGGCGACACATGCGGCATTGCCCGGCGATGACCGTCTGACGTGATTTACACGGGCCGTCGCAGGAGATGGGAAATAAGTATACGCGCTCTCCTCTCTGAGGGAGGAACGGATTCTTCGAACCTATATATATATATATACATATATATATCCTATATATATGTATCAAGTAGATAGAAAAGAAAAATTCTTAGAGGGGGTGGAGAGCAAAAGTAAAATGACGATGATGGGCATTCGGCTTATTTTTTCCCTTTTTTTCCCCTCTCTTTTTGCTTTTTAGCGTGCGTCCTTTTTCTCTGTACCCGGACGCATTGGAAATGGTATTCTTATTTCTCTCTAAGATATTTCTTATTTTGGGGATTTTTTTTTTTATTTATTTTTTTGTGATATTTTCAATCATTTTCCCCACCTTTTTCTTATCATTTTCTTTTTCTCTACTTTTCTCTTTGCAGGCGCTTTATCTTTAAAGGGGTCCCCCTTTTATCTTTATCTGGGCATCAGTTTTCGCTGTCAGGCATTTTCGACAGATTTTTTTTTTTTTTTTTGGTTCCCTTTTCATTTCGCATTCGCACTATTCCCAGGATGAGACGAAGCATACGCTCAAAAGTGCTGATGATGATGGTAGTGCCTTCGATTTGCCCGAAGGGGTATGTGAGAGAGAGCGTCCGTATATCCGGGGATGGAAAAGTTCTAAGAGAAATTCTACATAAATAGCATCGTTTGTTTTTCCATTTCATGTAGTATAAGGTATACTCCTTTCGATAGTCATTAGGGAGTCGAGGCATTATTAGGAGTGCAAAGGCGACTGCATAACTTGAAACTAGAAATTGGGAGTACTTCAAAGACCTCATTTGTGTTTGAAAGTATGGAAATACATCCCAAGGTGTTTGAGTTGCCGATTACCACGTAGAAGACAATTACTTTGAATATGATATACTCGTTTCAATAACCGTCAAGCAGTCAAGAATAATAGTCCAAAGAGATAGGAGTCAATAATAGGAGTCCAAAGTCCAAAATAATGATTAATTTAATATAAGTCCAAAACGATTATAAAACGCGAATATCGAAACTGAGATTACTTCAAAGAATATATTATTTAAAAATATGTAATCGTAAGATGTTTTATAAGGAATATCGTACGGAGTTTTAGTAGCCAATTGCTTTGTAAAAGCAAATGAATTTCTATACGATGAGCACCTTTCTATAGTGATTAGGGAATCAAGGCTTTAACGAAAGTTCAAAATAGATTATATGACTTGAAAATAGAAACTGGGTGTATTTCAAAGACTTCATTTCTGTTTAAAAATATGAAAATACATCAAATAGTATCAAATACATAAAAAATATGAAAATATTTTAGTTGTAAATTACTTTGTTCATGATATACAGTATTCTTATTTTAGTTGTAAATTACTTTGTATATGTTAACTTCTTTTTATGGCTATAAGGCATTATCAGGAGTTCAAAAGTGACTCCATATCTGCAATATCAAAGCTAAAAGTATTAAATATTTAATAGTATGAAAGTATGTTTATATGTGATTTAGTTGCCAGCTACATTGTATATGATATACTTTTTCACATAGTCATTAGGGAGTGGAGCTATTACTAGGAGTCTATAAAGTCTATAAGAGAATTGAATATTGAAGCTAAGGCTCTAATAAGGCTCTAAGGCTAATCTCTAAGGCTAATAAGGCTGATTCCTGACGATCTTCAAAGACCTGATGCGTTTAAAATTACGAAAATACATCTAAAAGTATTTTGTTTGCCACCTATTTTGAAGAAGCCAATTACTAGGTGTACGGTATGCTTTGTTCGACACCATTAGGAAGTTTATGCATTATTAGGAGTTCAGAAGATACTATATAACTTGAATATCGAAGATGAAAATACTGAAACGAACTTATTTCTGTTTAAAAGTAAGGAAATACACTTAAAGGGGTTTTAGTAGTTAATTCTTCTTGAAATATGAGAAACATAAATTAAAATATTGCCTTATTTATCTATTTTATATTTAAGCATCATAAAAATAGTAATAAGGTCATCAACAGAAAATTACGTAAACTAAAAGGGAGAAATACTTTAAAAGGCTTAAAAACGTATTTAAAATAGTAATAAAATTGCATATATAGATTGCTTTATCCATTCTAAATATTGGATACCAATTGCTCTATAGCTACTAAACAATAATTGATTTAAATATTTTTATATGTAGTTCATACATAAATATATATATATATATATATATGTGTGTGTTTGTGTTTGTAAGTATGTATATAAGCAAATTCTCAATAATTGAAATCAAAAATTAGATATTAGGAAAATATTCTTAAAGATTGCATATAATATTGCTTACTATAAATATTGTTCTTTTAAAGAAATTAAAAATTTTAAGGACTGAATTTTAATGTTTTTATGCATTTTTTTTAATGTGTAATTTTCAAATTTTTATTTAAATTTACATTTATATTGCAAAAAAATTTTAAAGACATCAGTAAAAATGTAAAAGATAATATTTATGATGTTTATGCATTAGTTTTAAAATATAATGTCAATTCACTAATAACCTAATCATAGTCGAGACTTACAGATACAGATGACTTATATTAGAATCAGTTACTGGAGTCCATTGCAGTCACTGTTTTTAGAAATCACGAGTCTCCGTGGTAATTTAGATAGCGAGTGGGAGTATCTGGCATTTACAATCATGTTGTCTAATTGCAATTTCTTTCATATTAATATGTAGTTATCATCAACCCGAAGTCAGTGTTCTCCATTCACCACCTGTCTGTGGGCTGTTTGTAATTTACATGTGAGATATGAGGCCCACCGATGGACGAAAGGCAGAGAAAAATTTGTATTTAGAGAAATTTCTTATGTTGTTTATTGTCAATTTAAAATGTAATGAACATTTATTTTTATTTTGACTTTCAAATGAATTTCAAATAGGTTATGAAACAATGAATGTTTTTTTTATTTGCTAGATAAAAAAAGAAATATTACTTTATAAATATTCCCATATCGAGCCAGCTAATTTAAAAGAATAATTAATTGATAGGTGTTTTACGACATTCCTCGTGATCCTTTACAATCTTGATGATAATCGTTTTTTATTTATTAGATAAAAAAAAAAGGAAATATGAACATTACTTTATAAAAATTCTGATATTGAGCCTATTAATTAAAAATAATAATTAATTGACAGATGCTTCAACATTTACCTGTGATCCTTTACATTCTTGATATATTTACGCATATAAACATAAAAATACTCCAAATAAATCAAACGCTGGGTGAAAAAGTTAAATATAAACATCCCACGTGGGAAAAAATTCTCATTTCACTCACTGTCGAAAAAGGCTTTTCTGTGATTCAAACCACTATCACTCCTCTGCGAGTGGTGCGTAGGGGGTGTGGGGGAGAACTCAGAGATTAATTTCCTGCCCGAAACATGACTTTTCCGATATCGAAGATTTTCAATATTAGCCTTTGGCGTGCCAAACATTGGTTTGTCAGAAGTTGCCTCTAGGCTGGGTAATTGCATTTTTCCATCGCTTCTCTCCCCGCTTGAATCCAATTTTACATCACACCATACGAAAAGAAAAAGAAAGAAAAAGAAAGAAATTACTAAAAAAAAAAAAAAAAAAAAATTGCGATTACCCATAGCCACCTTACCGTAACGGTGTATAAGATAAATTAGCCAGTTCTACCATCTATCTCTTCAACTCCATCCCCTACCTACCCCCTACGCCATCCTCTACCTTCGTCGTCTTTTCGCTACTTCATCAGAAGAAATTCTTTCGATCGCTTCGTTGCCACTGATTCATGTAGAAACTATCGCTCGGAGAATGAAAAATAAAGAAGCAGGCAGACGATAAAAAAAATAAAAAAGAAAAAAAGAAAAGAAAGAAGAAGAAGAAAAAAAAAAAAAGAAAAATTGGTAAAAATAACGGTCTATAATTTGTGACGTTAAAAGAAAGGTGGCGAAAAATTCAATTTATAGGTGCTCCTAAATGACTTTTCGTTATACAGGAGTTGTGATTTTATGATGTAAGACACGCTATCTCCACTGCATTTGTTCTTAAGGTGCATTTATATATAGATATATACGACTTTTTAATGCCCTTACGTTGGATGATGTACGGAGATTTCTCTAATATTGGTTTCGGATGAGTCACTTTCCCAAACTTATGTGGGAATTTCTACCACTCTCGACAGATGTATTGCAGAGCTAATGAAAAACTGCCAAAACGGAAAATTTGGATCATTACTTTTAGGCCACTGAGTTATAGGTTAATATTCATATTTAAGGTAAACAGGTTTATTTCAATTCAATTTCGTGTATTTAAAAATGAATATGATATACCAAATGGAAAAAAGATTTATGAATCAATTTCATTAAATATGAAATAGGATTTAAAATAAAGTTTGTAATGATTTGAAATGTTTTTTTTATTGTTAATGTTTCATGTTATAGTTAATTTATTGTATATATTTAAAACTTAATATAAAGTACAGACTTAAACATTGTATTATGTTAATAATAATAATGTTTCATGTTATAGTTAATTTAGTGTATATACTTAAAACTTAATATAAAGTACAGACTTAAACATTGTATTATATTAATAATAATAATGTTTCATGTTATAGTTAATTTAGTGTATATACTTAAAACTTAATATAATAAAAGTACACACTTAAACATTATATTATATTAATAATAATAATGTGTCATGTTATAGTTTGCTAGTTAGCTGTATAGGTTAGCTATAGTTATAGTTTAGCTGTTCTATAGTTTTTCTTTTTCATATTTTTCTCCCTCTTCTAAATAAGTTTTGTTTTTTTAAAGTTTCTTTTTATAAACTTTTATTTTAAATGTAAATCACGGAATCGAAAAAATTACTGCATAAATAAAATAGTCTAAATTCTTAAAAAATTGTCAAGAATTATAAAATGTAAAATATTATTTTTTTTAAATTTTATTTATTTTGTGTTATTTTATTTTTTAATAAGAATGAAATAACTTTTTAATCATGTTAAAATTAGTGTATAATTTTATTTTCAAGCATAGAACATTGCTGTCAAACGCCATCTACATTTTTTAACAGATTTGCATATAAGAAAAATACCGGCACAGGGTTAACTTTAGGAGTAAAAAGAATTTAAAGTACACATCAATGGTTTTTTTTTTCTTACTTATAATCCTTCTGTCAATAATATACTACAATCTTGTATTTTTAGCCAAATTGTTTAATTGATTCAAGTTCAAAATGAGAACTTCAAAATTATACAATTTTATATAATTAAACGATATTCTAAAAATATGATTTGTACAGTAAAAATTACAAAATCGTCTACAACCTAAGACAAAATGTCCTACATTTAACTTCAAATAAAATTAGATAATTATTTAATAAGTAATATTCAAGAAATGAACTATAGTGTCATATTGGGCAAACGTAATGTGTATCTGAACTTTGGGTTTGGACTTCATTTGTTGCTCTACGGTAATCTTTTGCGCAGTTAAGGCTAAATAGACCGGGACCTAAAGATTAAAGAGGATTCCGCACCGCTAGGAAACATCCACGCCATTGCTATTATGCAAACTTGAAGTCTGTGACACCAAAGGTCAGATCGCTGGACAATTGGCCATCAGGCCGCCTGAACGTTGGGAGATGGATTCGAAACCTGGCAAGTGAAGCCTAACCGAAAGCATTGTTATATATGTCGTATATAGACAAAATAAATCCTTAGTTTGGTTGGATTCAAAATGGTGATGGAAAGGACATTGCCATCTTTGAGAGTGTTCAAAATTGTCGTGATAGAATGTGGGTACAGTATAACAGACGCCCTACTGGTGAACTACGTGCAGTGCTTGAATCTGTTACATATCTGCCTTTATAGGCATAGCACTGACAAATAATCACAAGCTAAATGCTCAGCATTTGAAAATAACAACAACATAATCAAGAAAATATCACCAATGAAATCATAATGGCTTTTCATTAAAATAAATTCATATCATAAGCGTATTTAAAAGTGAATTATATATCATGAATCAAATCTTATGGAAGAATTCGAGTTTTTTTCTCAATTTTCAAGTATGACATTACTATAATGATATAAAAAGAATTCCTTTAATATATAAAAAATCATGATTAAAATAAATAAAAGACAATATTTATTTAAGCACTCTGAAAAATTGCTTCTATTTTTATACAATAAAATATTAGAAATTGAAAAGCGAAGATTTTGCTTTGAAATGTAAAGGAATAAACGTTTAAAGGAATACCGCTACAATGTTTAAAAGAGGAAGATAGATTTGTATATTTGCTAAATTTCTATTCTTTCCTCGTACTGGGAATCCTAATGATGCTTAAGGATTTTATTTTATGGTAGGACTATTTTCCAGCGCAATAAAATAAGAAATAACCATCCTAGTTTTTCACTTGGAAAATGTTTTCGGTACAAAAGCGTATCTTTCCTGATAGAAATAGTTAATAGATCGAACATTTACTTTTGTATTTTTTTTTTTATTTAAATATCAATCTATCTCTATAATGGAACATTTTATTATTTGCAAAATTTCTGTTTCTTTTGAGTTTATGCAGTTTTATGGCATTTTTTAAACTTTCTTTTATTGTGTATTTATTTTTGTAAATTTTTTCAGTTTTTTGTTTTTTATTTATTGGTATTTTTCAATTTTTTGTTTCTTAAAAATTTATTTAATCATAATATTAATTATTATATGCAGACTTATAATTTAGGATTAATTTAATTAGAACATAAATGAAAATTATTTAGTATTTGAGTACTATATGACTCCCAATATAATCAACTACATTAAATTTTTCAATTAATATTGGAATACATTTGCAAAACTGTTTATTTCTTATTCATAGAAAACAATGATTTCATTTAAAAATATGAATCGTATAAAAAGTACTCGACATTTTTTTCCATGCACACAGGTGATTTCAAAAAAACTGTTTGAATGAATACTTATTTCTAAAAATGTCATAAATTTTACTAATATATTACAAATAATTCTTCACGTTGAAAGTTAATTACATCTGGTTCTTCGTTCAAGATGCCATTATTGAATTTTCTGGCAAAGAATTTTATGAAATATTGTGTAGCAAATTTTATAAACCTCCTTGTCAAAGAAATTAATTAATCTTGTTTTATGATTTTAATGCTCTTAAAAGATAACTACATTTGATTACATTTAATTACATTTAGAATATCATGCTGCTTGAAATAATAATTTTCATAACTATAGCTAGCAGTCAATTTTAATTTTTGAAAAGTTACGAATGAAATCAATAAAATTTTATTCTGCTAATTATATTTTTTAATTTTATCATGCTCTTTGAAATAACTGTCTTTTTCCTAACTAATTGTCCATGTAGATAGCTAGTAGTTTTTAGTGCATAAAGTTATGAATAAATCCAATAGAATGTTAATTTGAAATTTAATTGCTCTTTTTTTTCAACTAATTGTCCATGTAGATGTATGAATGTCAATCTTAACTATTTTTAGTTTTTAGTATAGTTTTTGAAGTCTTTTACATTAGCCCATGAATAATCATAGCAATAGAATAATAGAATGTTAATCTTAAATATTGCAAATCTGATTGGTAGATTGCAGCCAATTTTCCATGTCACATTATTGACTTTTAAACTATTATGTAAGGAGAAATTATTGAACATTAATGGGAATAGCCAATCTTAGATACTAAAATATAGTCATTTTCTTCGATATAAGGAAAAAAAAAAAGATTTCTTTTTAATTTTTAAATGCAGTTCAGTTTGAGAATCTAATAGACATGTTTCTTAAAAGATTCCTTTTGCTAATGGAACTCCTGCGTTATAAATGGCCTATGACAGCATCCATAACCTTTGTCGAACCACAAACTACCATTACCAAACTGTCATGCCCACAGTTTATAGAGTGTTTTAAAGTTCCCTTGAAAAATGTCCCTCACAACAGTCAGCAGTCATGTATACTCTTTGTGTATAAGCGGCAGAAATCTCGCCATTCCTTCCCCTTTTCATTTCCGGTAACCAACCGGAAATAGAATGGTCGGCTGTCACGTGGTTCCAGGAATACACTTGGACCGAGATCACACCTCTTCGTTTCCTTTCCTTCACACCTAGCGGGACCAGTTTCAATCAAAACGAAACGGACAGTTCAAAAACGGTTCTGGCCTCGTCTCCAGGAAAACTTAACGATAACTGGTGGAAAAGTTGGGACATCTTTTTTTCTTTTACTTTTCTGTATCTGTCTTGCTGTTTCTTGTTATGTTATTTTTTGTTGTTGTTTTGCTGTTGCTGTTATTTAGGTTCTACTTCGTCGTGTGGTCATTTATCTTTTCAACTTCTGAAAAATGAGAATAGTTTTTTGGAAGATTTCAGGGGGTTTTGTTATTTTTGGGGAATTTTTTTAAATAAAAAGATATAAAAAAAAAACCATTTATTTATCTAAAAGAAACTTATTTTTGTTAACGAGTAGATATCATAATTTCCGAGTTAACAGTCAAGTAAAGATAAAATGTTTCAAAATTTCCTGAACTTGCCAAACTCTTAGTTGTAAAGTTCTATATAAAAAATTCTCTAAATGTGATCAATATGTAATGACTTATAGAATTAAAATTTATTACTAGCCTATGCTCGTAATCCTCGTAACCCAATAGTAATAGGCACTGTCCGGTAGTAATAGTAATAGGTCTGTCAAACAGAAACATATTCGTTTTTTCAAATGTTTGGGCTGCCTAATGGCCAATTGTTTAGCGCTCTGGTCTTTGGAACCACAAGCGTAAAGTTCAAATCTTGGCATGGTCAAATCTTGATATGGGTGTTTGTTAATGATTCGGAATCCACATTAAACTGTAGGCACCGGTCTAATTAGCCTAAAGTGTGCATAAAGTGACGGTAGAGCTACAACCAAAAACCAAAAATATTTGATATCATAGGCATTGCTGTGGAAAAGTAGTGGATTTATTGGCAATTATGATAACTCTTCTCATGAATTTTATTTGTCCAATGGTGGTTTAACGGATTTTCAGCTGTACGACTTAAAACTCAAGTACATATATTAAAAAGTTTACTGAAAAAAAAATTTTTTTCCTACCACCTTTATCAACATCTTCGACAATCTGGTTTCTCATAGCGATAATGAAGTAATAACATAATAGAAATTCATAGGCAAAATAAAGGAATTGCACCTGATTTCAAAGGAAAAATGGTGCTCCATGAAAAATTTGGCTTCATGTAAAACATATTCACTTAAAATTTTTAAATAAACTAAAAGAGAAAAATTTCAACAGGGCAATTTTTTATACAAAGTATGCACATAAATTTCCCATTTTAAAAAGGTTTTCATTTAAAATAACCAAAGCAGTTTATATAGAAAATTAAACAATATTATTTCAGAAATTAACCTAACTTTTCTGCAAATTTTACTGTCATGAACTATTTTTTTTGAAAAAAGGTATATGATACTGTAAAGTTCAATATCTTTATATATATAAACTTCCAAAATTTTTATTGCATGTTAAAGTCTTTAATTCTATGATCTGTCAAACATCAATAATTCATTACAAAATAATTGCAAAGATATTGCAACAGTAGCATTATTAATATTTTATAACAAACGTCAGCAAATCACATATACACAAAACATTGATGCCTATCAATCAGTTCAGCATGACTAACAAATCACAGCAGTCCCACCAACGTATCAGACATTGATTTCCCTTAAAACGCAACAGTTTAACAAGTACGCAATCACTTACAACCCTTCATCGCACGCACCCTTCAGTAGGAGCAGGGGTTCATCAATGGGTGAGTGCATTTTAATTGAGCTACCCCTTTCCCCCGACCCCTTGGGGGCAATATTTAGAGTGCATCTATCGGGATAAATCTCCTTTTGATACAAAACCACTCAACACAGTTTCGAAATTTACCTTAAATTAGGGGGAGTAAAGGGTGATCAAGCAGTGTAAAGTTAAGGGGTCGTCTCCATATTGCATACATAGTAATTAGACATACAAAGGAAATTGTGTATATTCACATTTTATCCTTTTTGCATGCGTTAATATGCATATGCATATTTTATCCTTTTGTAACCTTACATTGAGCTATAATAAAAAACTTTATAGTTATTGAGGATAAATTTCCATAATCATGAAAGCAGCAAATAAAATGTCGATTAAAAAAACTGTAAAATATTATTTTAATTTATTTTTATAATTACTAAAATCTTAGTTTAAAAGTTTTATTATTTAAATCATTCTTTTTATTGGTACGTTAAAAATTAAGTAATATTTTATTTATTTCATTTTCACATAAGTTCTGTTCAATACTTTTTTTCATAAGTAATTAAAAATTCTAGGCTAACAAGTTTAAGAAATTAATTTAAATTGAATGTATTTTAGTATTATTTAATTAAAAATTTATTACTTAAACCTAATTAAATTCTTTCCCAAGTCAAAAATATCAAATATGGTTTTGAAATTTCAGTTATAATTTTTTTAAGAATATTGTTTAGAATAAGAGAAAGGAAAAGAGAGAAAAAAATATCTGAAATATTTTTAACAAGCTATTATAAAAAATTATTATTAATTAAAATTTGAAATACTTTTGATATATTTTTATCTTTAAGAAATTTTGAAATTTTCAAAATGTTAATTATTTTTTTCAAGCAAAATCTTTTAGTTTAAAATTTTTTTTGAAATAATTATTATTATCCATAAACAATATATTCACTTCTGTTGCAGTTTAATATAATAGTTGATTAAAAATATCTTAATGATTCCCAGTATTTTAAAGTTTAATATTTTAAATATAATTTTATGATTTACAGTTCATAATTATGAAGTTATATTTACATATATTCACTATTTACAGGAGAAATAGCGTCACCATAAAAAATAGTAATAAAACAAAATAATATTTTTTTAATTAATTAATTTTTTTATTTTATAAGACAACAATTAAACAGGTTGCAGTTTTGTTGCATTATTAGTATATTCTGATTTTCTACAAAATATATCAAATCGACAGTGAATGTATCCATACTAAATGCTTAATATTAAAAATAACATTATTATAATGTCGATTGTGGTGGTATATGAGGTTATTCGTCATTGCGTAGATATACAGCAGATTTAGCATTACTCATTGTATGCGTCTGGAGAGGCCTACTACACTAAAAAACCATTTCCCACTATTATTTGTACGAACGCTTTTAAAACTGTAGGCGGGCTACACAAACACACAAGACACCCAAGGCCACAGATTGTGACAATATGTGTAAAGCATCTCCAATATGTGTAAAGCATCTCGTTAGACTGCTTGCCTGGTATGAGTTTTTTTTTTTGTTCTAGTGCAGCTGGCAAACACTTAGACAATTGTCTTAGATGCCTTAAGGCAAGCGCTGCACACACATTACTCACTTAGCACTTGCCAGGAGGTGCGTGTAGCTAGAAGATAAGCCACGGACGCAAAGTAACAATACCTCCGCAACGCTCTACGAACCTGTAAGACCGGGACCTATGGTTTAAATTGATTCCGAACCGCTATAAAAATCCATGGCACCGCCTGGAGACTCGAACCCGAAATCTGTGGTACCGAGAGCTAGCCACTCGGCCATTCAGGCCTCGCCTGGTAAGAGTTTTTCTGGTTATTTTTCATGAGACACGCAAATTCTGATTAGTTACCCTTAAAAGTCCTCCTGGAAGGAATTTTAACCTGACCATCTGTAGGCTGTGTTGTTCTTGATATACATAAATAGGACGTGAAACCATCGATATTTAAACAACTACAAAAAATAATTTTCTAACGCAAAGAACAGAGACCGACTTCAAATCAGACTATCTAATTAATTTAAATTGTAAACTCCTTTCTCTGCGTGTGACTCACATCATTAGCTTACCAATTTAAATTTGGCACCTTTTCCTTGCGTAACGAAATCATGTAACCCCGTTATAGCCCACGCCTCAACACAATAGCGGCCACCCTGCGACAAAGGAACCTATCAAATTAGATACCTGCCCCCTTTGATGCCCTCTTCAAACAGGGCCGACTGCCTCCTTCAACCCCCGTCCCTAAATCCGCTTTCTGCATGCAAGGGTTATCGCCAGATATGCAGATCATTTCTGTCTCGTGCGCAGTACAGCGGAAGTGTTTTTGTGGGGCCACAACTCACAATAAACTGCAATTCATAGACATGAAAATTTTTTATGAGGAAATAGGTCACAGTTTTTTTTTTTTTTCTTTCTTTCTTTCTATAGCAACAGGTGGCGAAAGAATTTTTTTTTTCTTGCTTAAGTATAAGTGTTGTGTACTTTTTTTTATCAATGAAATACTTATTTTTGTGAAAATGTAATTTAGTTATTAAAGATTATATAATAATTGATTTAAATTTCTAATACATTAGGTTTAAAAAGTTTTTTTTTTTTTAGTATTAAGAATAAAATATTTGCATTGAATTTATAAAACAAAAACTGTATACCACTTAAAAAAGCACTTTTATATATTTTCTCTGAAATTGTCTGGCAGAAAGCTAAAAATCAAGAAAGAAATTCTTAATTTTTTAAATTAAATATAAACTGTTTTTTATGTCCCTTTCAAAATATGCTTAAAATTTTTTGCAAAAGGATTACGAATAGGAAATGACGTTATATTTTTTTGCTCCTTTTTATCATTTTCGAATCCTGGTGGTAGCATGGATATTTGTTAGTGGTTCGGAATCCACCTTAAACAGTAGGTCCAGGTCTAATTAGCCGAAAGTATGTAAAAAATGATCGTAGAGCGACAAACTAGACAAAACCATTCTTGTTCACCTTTTATATTTCAAAATTTACATTCATTCTAAATTTTTCTTCTTTTTTTCATTAATAAATAATTAGTAAAAATATATATGAACGAAATTGAAAAGTAATTAAAATGTTATGTGTTTATGATTGTGTGTTTTTAAATATCTTTTTTGGTTTATTTCAAATATTCTATTATTTAGGCTTAAATTTTTTTTTTTTTTTTTTTTGTTCATTGTAAATCTCTTTACACTTTTATTGATTTTTGTTTTACTATAACGAAATTTAAAATTTGGGTGCTTTATTTCTGGCATTAGTCTTCTGATAAAGATTTAGTCAATTAGAAAGGTTAAAATAAATATTTATAATTAAATCGACATCTAAATTATACATAAGATACAAAAAAATTATTATCAGATATAAGAAATTGTTATTAAATTGACATCTAAATTAACTTTAATAGTAAAAATTAATAAATTCTTTTTGGCTATACGTTTATAATTCTACATTCTATTAAAAAATATTTGAATTTTTTTTTTTTTTTTTAGTTTAAAAAATCTACATGCCAGTTTCATGGATAATTTACCTCGAGTGTAAAATTTTTAAATTGCTTTTTATTAGAAGAAATAATTATATTAATAATAATAAATATTAGTTATAAATAATATTAATTTCTTCATATTATTAATGTATAGGAATTTGCAAGAAAACATAAATTATTACTGATTTTATGCCTTTTAGATTCTAAATTTTTGCCTATCCCCTAATTATTTTCTTTTAAATCCCTATTTTTTAATTATTTTCTTTAATTATATGTCACTTATCCAAAATTTTATCAGTAAAGTGATGTATCACACTTTCTATCGTTTAAATGATGAAATTTTAAATCATTTTGAGCATATTTCCTCTGAATTTTGTTTTTTTTTTTTTCAAATATTTTTTATTAAAGTTACTAAAATTAAATTTATATCAACTCTCTAAAGCTTATGAATACTTAGCTGTATCAGTTCATCAAGACATTATAGTATATCAAGAAGTTAGATATTATTTTTAAAAAATCCTAAGTATTTACAAGCAAATTTAAAATTAATTTTGCATATATATTTAATATTTTTCTCAATAAAATGTTTAAAATTACATGACAAATCATTAATAATAAACAATATTGAAAATCTAATCAAGATAAAAAAAAATCTAGTAATTTCAAAAACGATCTCATTTTTTAAATATCATTTCTTTATTGCTGATATCTAAATGAACTTAAACAAGCAGTGAAAAGGTACTAAATTGTTTTTGGTTATATATTTATAAATCTATATTAAGCAAAAATATTGGAAGATACTTTTTTCTCACTTTAAAGCTTTTAATTCTCTCATCATAAATATAACTTAGCTATCTTATAAGTTGTAAAAAAATAGCTTTCAAATGCATTCCTTTTATTATCCTTTTCAAACGATAGCAGAAAAATTTGCATTTGTAATTGATTGATTTAAAAATGACCAAAGATTTTAATTTTGTTTTATTTTGTTCCAAACTCTGCAAAAGGTTTTTATAAACTTTTAAGAATCGAATCTTATGTGAGGACTATGGCTTCCCTATTGTTTCGAATAATTCCTACCAGCTATGCGTACTTTCACTGAAAATGGAATGTATATGATTGTTAATCGTCGCTTACTTTCATCACTATTTTATCCTTCAAGCTTTCTTTCAAATGATCAGTACAGATATTATCCTCTTCGTATATTAAATAATTAATAAAATTTATATGCAAATCTTTAACTGAATCTTGAAATCGTTATTATAACTTTTTTTACGATAAATTAAGGAATATATCATAAAAAAGTTATAATAAGTTCAATTGTCAAAAATTATAAAAATAAAGTTCATAACCGTAAAAAAATTATATTAATAAAGTTCATAACGGTATTTTTGAAATATAAAATATAAAGACTGAGAACAAAATAACACACAACGCAACATATGAACACAAAAACCGAAAGAGAACTGAATTAGAAACCATTAAACCATTTTGCACGCCAAATGTTTTGTTATACAATTTACGTGCAGCATTCGCTGCATGTAAATTGTATATCAAAACAATCACAGCATTCGCAATATGAAATCCCTAAAGAAACCACAATCAGGCTTCGTAAAAAAAGAAAAAAGAATGCGTAAAACTGCATAAAGGAAACTGAAAATCCTTTAATCAACACGAAAAATTAAATGTTGAAAGACAAAAACTGCATTGGCACATAAAAAAAGAACACAATAATTTATACAGAACAGAGTGTTAAATAATGTTGTCTAGAAATCCGTAAAACCAGAAAGAAATTATTAAATTAAAGAAATTCAATTATCACATCATGATGATAGTATTATCAAAAGCATATACCCTCATGAAGTTATATCTGCTCGCTAGATGAGTGAAACCAAGTGCAAGACACATCTAACGGAGTATTCCGATAACATGGACCAAAATGTCCTTCCATTTAGAGCCTACAAGGTATAAAGAAAGAAGGTACGACAAGAAATGAATTGATAGTGTATCCTTTTTTATAAGGCAAAAAATATAATCTCGTGATACAACCCGGTGATTCTTTGTAATAGTATGCCTTAAACTGACTGCACAATTTTTTTTTTATCTGGCTTCATGAAATTAGTGCGAGTAATAAAATATATGTAGTATCTGAACAGAATACACCATACATATAATATATATATATATATATATATATATGTGTGTGTGTGTGTGTGTGTGTGTGTAGAATTAAATTAAATTAAATTTACTTTGAAGAAAAAGTATAGATTGGTCATTGCATCTGAATTGTCGGAAAACGTGTGTGTTTATTTGTAATTCAATTTAATAAACGCTCATTTATAAAATATTACAGTAAATTTGTAGAATATTTCAAATTAAGCTTTAAAAATTTATAATATCAAAAAAGGGTATAATCGTAATTTTTTGTATTATCTTTATCACATAAATATCAAAAAAAAAAAATTTCTGTTTTAAAGAAAATTTATAATTTGTGCTATTATTTAAATCCTGACTCTATTAAAGCCTTTACATTGTGTTCAGGATTTTAATTTACAAATTGATATTTTTGTTTTCTTCATATCGAAAAAAAGAGATGTCCATCACTGTTCCGGAATAATAAATTGCATTTAAAATATTATCAAAGTGAATTTTTTTTCGGTTTGTTTGAACCAAACTGTTGAGATTTAAGAAATATATTCTGTCCCTAAATGAGATTCTATAGCAAACTTTCCATCAAATCAGATGCAGACGAAAAACTGAATGCACAAAGTAATTCCTGCACTTTTTATACTCATTTGCATAAAAAGAATGTAAGAAACTATTCTGTGAAACGAAATACAAGATTTATTCAGTTTACACGAAAAATAAATGGATGCACCAAAACTGACAGTAGAAGTTCCTCTGCCAATTGCACCCTAATATATGAGGTGGAAGTACTAAAACTTAAATAAAATCAATCCTTTTCGTGTCACAAGCGATTATTACCGATGTTAAATAATAGCGTTTATTCTTTTTTAAAACTGAAATGCTCTAGAAGACTTTTCAGAGATATATTTTTAAAAAAGTTTTCGCAATGAATCGCAAATTAAATCACAATCACATTATATGAGATGGATGTATTAAAACTTAAAATAAAATCAATTCAAGACTTTTCAGTTTATTTTTTTTTGTCATAAGTGATTATTACTAATATTAAATAATAATGTTTATTCTTTGTAAAACTGAAATGTGCTACACGATTGTTCAGGGATTTGTTTAAAAAATGTTTTTGCAATGAATTGCAAATGAAATCGCAATCGCATTATATGAGGTGGAAGTAATAAAACTTATAATGGAAAAACTTAAATAAAATAAATTATTTTCTTGTCACAAGTTATTATTATCAAGATTAAATAATAACGTTTAGTCTTTATAAAACTAAAATGCACTACAAGACTTTTCAGTTTACTTTTTTTTTTAAAAATGTTTCCGCAATGAATCGCAATCACATTATATGAGGTGGAAGTAATAAAACTTAAATCAATTCTTTTTGGTCATAAGTGATTGTCACCAAGATTAAATAATAACGTTTATTTTTTGTAAAAGTGGAATGCGCTACAAGACTTTCCCGAGATTTATTTTAAAAATGTTTTGCGAATGATTTCATTACGTTTTATTTATATTATGCTGGTATCAAAACAAGACAGAAATCATTAAAAACGCAATAAATATAAAAAAAATTTATATATTAATCTACATACGTGGTTCTTGTGATTATAAGTAAATTACAACAGAAATTATTAAATCTATTTGAGGAATTTTCATCAGTTTGTGGCAATCAAGTCAAAAATTGCCTTTTTCGAGCTTTCATTGTTTGCTTTTCACGAATGTAGGAAATACAGCATAAAATAATATTTTCAAGAAAAATTAGGTAATTTAAGTATCGTTTCCTTAAAATACTGCATGAATTTTTTCTTACTAATTTTTCCAAGAATTTTAGAAGGAATTTCAAGTGCCATTTAGTATAACTATAATTTATTTATGAAAAATTAGAGTTATGTCATAGTACAAAATAATATATATTCCGACATATTTCTTTGTTTTCACTATTGAGTTATTCTTTAGATGTTGTTTATTATTGTGAATGTTAGAGGAATTTTTACTATTGTTATTTGGATTTTCCTTGTTGAGGGATTTTTAGTAAGTATCTCTTAACAGGTTTTTTTTTATTAGAACCAATTCTAATAATTCAATTTTTGCTATTTATATATGAGTCAATAAAGAGATTAAAAATCCTTATTTATTTTATTTGGTAAGTTTTATTGTATTATATAATGTACTCATTTTTGCACTGATTAACTTTTTTACAGGTTCTGAAGTTTTTGATCAATCATTTCTATAATGGTTAAGCTATTAAATCCACAATACAATTTATTTGAAATGACAAAATTTTTTGCCTATTTTTATTAGAAAATTTCATCTTCAAAATTTTTCTACAGGTATGAAGAGATTAAAGATCATTATTGATTTGATTTGGTAAGCTTTGTTACCTTATATAATGAATTAATTTTTGCAATGATTAAGTTTTTTTTCATGGTCAGAAGTGTTTTTATCAATCATTTCTATAATAGTTAAGTTGTTAAGTCTTGAATATAATTTTATTTGAAATGACAAAATATTTTGCCTAAGACAATCAATCATTTTTCTTTTCATTATAAATATGCCTAAATTATGAAAAGCTATTATATCATGATATTCATAAAGCTATTATATCATGATATTCATAAAGCTATTATATCATGATACTCATAAAGCTATTATATCATGACACTCATAAAGCTATTATATCATAATATATCATGATGAAAGTAGTTTAGATAAATTAATGCCAGGGATTACTAGATAAGGCTAATACCAGGAATTGATATGAAAAGCACAAATTTGAATGATATATTTAATAGTGGTTTCACACATTTTTTTTAAAAATGTGTCACAGTGATGTTGTGAGAAATAAACAGGAAAACACGAAATTACAGCTGTTTAACTGAGGATGAAAACTATAAAAATAGTGGGAAGAATATATAAAAACCATGGTTTAAAAACAATCCCCAAATAATTATAATTTCAGAAGTTAGGATGTCATATAGAAGATATTTGGCACTTTTTTTCTATATGTCAGTTTTTCATTTAATCAAAGCTAAAAGTGGTACATACTGTTTTAATTACTTCACAGACTTATTTGTCACTTAAATAAGTATCTTTAGTACATTTCTTGAGATGTTCCCGTTCTTCAAAAGCAAAGTTCTTCAATTATAAATTCAATAAATGAAAACAATTAAACATAAAAAATGTAATTCTTTTTTTATATGGGCACAAAGCCCTTTATGGTAATATATATGCATTTCTATATGAAACAATAAAACAGATGTGTCCTTACATGATACAACAAAAATTTGTAAGCAAATTCCATTTTTTTATTGTTCAGTGAAATATTTTTCTCAGAGCCTCCAACCTCGATTATAACAAGGTAAAAAGAATGACATACACATATGTTGGAAAATTTGATTTATGTCCTGTATGTTGTCATACATCTATCTGATAAGCAGATAAGAATATATGCCAGATAAGCATTCTTATCTTCCCTACCTTATAATTTAGTTTCTACCTCTTTCTGTTTGCGTATCTCCCTTTTTTTTACAGTATTGGCACACAATTTTCTTCTGCAAAACTTGAATATCATCATTTTCTCAGCAAGAAAAAAGTGGCACAGAGGGGTGGTAGTTCTAAAAAAACCCAGAAAGTTGTTGACTCAGCAACCAAATTCTCACGCCTTTCTCCTCCTGTTTTACATAAGCAACGACAAGGCAACCGTAAATTTGAGCCACCAAAAATACTGCCTTCTGTGAGCACACAGACTGGTAATGAGATTCGTAAGGAGGCAAAGGTAAAGAGGGTGCAGATATGACTTCATGTTCTTCGTCTTCTTGTTGTTCAGCAAGATTATTTTGAATGCACGTCGGTGGAAAATTTAAGCCAGGGGAACTCCGAATGCAAAATGAAAGAAAGCCACCCAAAAAATTCCCTATTCTTGTTATTCTTGCATAAAATGGACACCTGGGGCATATGAGTCAATCCTGGGGAAGTTTCTGGAGAGAGAGAGAGTTTTTCCCCCTACCAATAGGATTACTACCAGAAGGATTCCAAAGTCTGAGTGGATGCCTTTTGTGTTTGTGGAAAAGAGAGAAATAAAAAAAAGGGGGGGCAGACCAGGGAATTATTTGATCCCTGCACTTCATAAAGGGTTTTCTACAGCTGTTTTTGGCGTAAGAAAATAAGATGATTCTTCCATGCTCACCCCCTGCGTTCTTTTACCATCCCAGTTCTTTGTTTCGCGTGCAAAGCAGCAGACGGTTTTGCATAATCATATTTCTGCTGCAGCGAGTTGGAGATCATAAAGCGTGGGGAAGAGCTCTCCTTGATTGCGATATTGTTGAATGAATTCGCCAAGTGGGTGTGTGCATGTTTTGGGTTTTATCCCTGATGGTGAGAGAGAGAGGGGTTGCTTTTCATGGATCGCTAGCGCATTGAGGAAAAGGGGTGGGGATTTTAGCCTATGAGAGAAGACCTGGAGAGGGTTGCGGTTAAATTGGGAGCATGAAGGATTCGTTATGGAATATGAAATGCTAGGAAGCATGTTTTCCCTCTTGCATGTTTCTGGAAATCCACTTGCTCTCCCTGATTGCTTTGTTTCATACTTCTAACTATTGGATGCGTTCCTATAATTTTAATGTTTATGAAAATTCCCATATTTCTAATTCATTAACACTATTAGTTTATTGTTTCCAAATATTCACATACTTTTAATTATTAGACACATAACTCTGTTTTGGAAATTTGATAATGTTTTTTTTTTTTAATGTTGTAATGTTTCTGGAAATTCACATGCTTCTAATTATTGGATACACACTTCTAATTTTAAGGCTTTGAATAGTGATTTCCTTCTAATTATAATACACGATAATTATAATACATGATATTTTAATTAATATTCAAAAGTATGTTTAATAACAAACATAACACAATAAAAGTTTAATCTCATTGTAGTTTATTTAAATCAAATGTGCATGTAAATTTGAATATATATGACTGATCATGGTTTTTAATGGATTTTCTAAACATTAATAAGTTCCTATTTATTGCATTACATTTATTTTAAATATAGTTGTATGATATTTTATTATATAGAGGTATAATTGTATTTATAGTATTGTATTAAAGAGTTATAGCATGTTGAACATTGACTAATAAGAGCTACTATTTGTTTCGGATTAACATGAAAGTTGTTCTAATTATCAGTTCTATTGTACTGTGATTATATATATATATATATATATATATATTGGAACCATTCAAGTACTTATGGTGAGATTTTACAACGAAACAATCTTTCGTAAAATTGTGCAGTGCTGTTTATAGAATAAGAAATAATATATAGAATTATATACTTAATTATCTAGGATTTATTAGCTTGGAAATATTTTGAAAAGTCACGTATAATTATTATTCATATGATAAGGAATGGTGGGAAAGAAAAGTATTAGTTCAGGTTAGATAGGTATTGTATTATAATTTATATAATCCATAATAAATATTATGATAAATAAATAAGTATAAAAGGAAATTTAAGGCTTCGAGAAAAGACATTAAGGATATTGTGGACAACAAGGTTATTCTTAAATATGGACAAATGATAGATATAGCTTAAAAAGGCAATCATGTATTCTGTAACCATGTATCAATGTAAATCAGAAATGTATTCTGAATTTGAAAATTAAGATGTATATCTATAAGTTTTTTAATTTATTACATAGTTTAGATATTCAAAACAATTTCTTAATTTGAATACATCATTATATCTTTTAAGTGCAGTTTATTTTTATAATTTCTGTTATTTTTGATTGCTTTTAAATTAATATATATTTATCAATTATGTATCTAAAATTAAGATGATTAAAAAAACTTTATCAAATTTATTATAGATTATGTTAATTTTTATTAAATGATTTTTCAACTTAATTATTACCTCTTTAGCTAAATAGAAGTCAATCTAAATCATTGTTTAGAAGTTCATTACTTTTTGTGTAAATAAATAAATTATTCTATCGATAAAAAATAAAATCAATAAATATAAAATAATGTTTTAAACATATTGTTTAATATGTTTCAAAGCTAATAAATTCATATCTAATATAATATATCATAATTTCAAAGCTAATATTTCATGACTAAAATTCAGTATTTTTAAACAAAAAACGTGAATATTTTTTCTTCGTTGTATCGAAATCCTTTCTTTTGCAAGATAAATGGCTTTTGTAGGAAAAAAAAATGGGGCGCTAGGAGGAGAAAAGATATATGGGAAAAAAAATTTTAAATTTAAATATTTAAAGCCTATTTTATTCTATAAAAGCTATGAGATTTTTAATTATTTTATGGCGTTAGAATTGAAATCTTTATTGTATTCTGTATTACACTGAAAGATACTTTCAGCAACAATATTACTTCCTCCAGCAAATATGAGAAGCACTTTAGAAAAAAAAAAGGGGGGCTTTTCTAATATAAGAGGAAATTGCTTTCCCTGTCCAACTTTAATCTCCCGAATGAACCCAGGGACAGGAGAGGAGAAGAAACAAATTTAAGCTATTTAATAAAACCTCCCCCTTTTTTTTTTTCCTTTACTACAAGAACCGCTCATATTTCAACTTCCCTTCTTTTGAGACCGTCTTGTTGACACTTCTCTCATACAGCCCTGTCCATTTAGCTCTACGACAAGAGAATTACTTTGCCAATCACAATAAGGTTTTTTCAGTAAACGAAAGAAAAAGATAAAGTTCTTTGGAAGAATAGGGGACAGTTCATCCTTGTCAATTTCTCTTTTTTTTTTTTTCTTCATCTACTTTCATCGGTCTATGGGATGAAGAATAAAAAAGGAAAAGATTTATATAGAAGTTTATATATGAAAGAGAAAAGGAAGTCTTTAAAGTTAACTAAGACGGGGTGGTGAAGTGTTATATCCAGTTTCTAATGCAAGGGCTTTGTCTAGATTCTTGAATTACTTGGAGTGCTCGAAGTGGATGGATCCTTTCTTTATCCTCCTGAGTGGTAGTTATATTTTGAAGGATGAGAGGCCAGTGGATTCCTTTCTTAATTTGAAGTTGTCCCTTTTGCCTTTTTCAGAAATTGAGAAGTTGGCAAGTGGAGATGAATGAATGACTGAGAGAAGTTTTTATTTTTTAATTACAAATGTAATGGACCTCGTGCCAAAAAGACCATTCCATTTTAGTCTCTTTTTTTTTTTGTAATGTCTCTACATTAATGAATGCAAGGGCTTAATAAAGACTGCAGAGAAATGCTTTTAAATAAATGTTTAGAGTTAGATTTTAGATAATAAAGTTAGTGAATTTTAAGATAATAAAAGTTTTCGATAAATTGTTTTCAATAGATAGTAATATATACTATTCGATAAATAGTATATAATGCATAGCTAAAATTCAGTATTTTAAAATAAAATACGTGAGAATTCTTTTTCAATGTATTGAAAATATCATATACATGTTCATATATAAAAATAAATTTATTGATTTTTTATTGTAGTTGAAATATGATATGTCAGTGAATTTCTTTCTCAATTTGTTATCCAAAGTAGAGATGAAGGAATGACCAAGCAAAACTTTTAAAAACAAAATGGGCACTATAATGGTCATTTTGAAAAAAAAATTATTATTTAATGCTTGTGTCCTGCAGTTTCTATAATTTCATTCATGTCTCCATTTGAAAATTTGAAAAATATTTATATAATTTGTAGATTATTTTTTAAAAATAAGCACATGATTTTTTCGCTTTTGATTTGTAGTTATATTAGAAGCTGTTGGATTTCTTTCTTGATTTTCTTTCCATTGACCCACAAAAGGAATTGATTAAATGACCACTAGAAATTTTTACTGAAAAATGTAAAATGAAAAACGTCAATTCAATTTGTAAAACTCCTGTATGTAAAGAATACCTGTAGTGCAACATTTTAAAACAATAAAAAAACTTTATTTTATGAAATAAAAGCATATTTTTTAATTAAATAATCTCCTTCGCAGTTATTTTGAAACACAAGAGTTTCTTAAATACGCACATTTAAAGTTTTTATCAATAAATAAAATATCTGAAGATACAATTAAATTTATTCTTCAGATTGTTTTTGTTTACTTAACGACTGAATTTCTTCAAAAATATTTTAAACTGTTGGTGAAATTATTAAATTAAATTATTTTAACAATATTTTTTATTAATATTAATCTAGATAGATTATTTATTATTAAAAATTTAGATTACCAGGAAACTATTTTTAAATTTAATTTGTTTAGAAGAACATAAATATTTAATTGAATATGAAAGAAGGATGATATGATTTCCTCTCTATCTTTCTTATAAAAAACTTCAGAGCAAAATATTATTTTTTGTATTTTCTGTGAGTTAATTTATGCTTCTATTCATAAACATTTAATTTTTAAAAAGATTATTGTATCATTAAGAAGTTTTTTTTTTTTTTTCAAAAGATTAAAAAAGTAAATATAATTAGAAGTCTTGATTTAACGGCTTCAATGAATGAATTTCCAATATTTAAATTGTTTATTTATTTATTATTTATTCATTATTTTTTTGTATTACTTCGAATATACTAAACAAATAGTTACAAAGGTTTTATTCTTTAAATTTAAATTTGATATTATCTCTGTAAAAATATAAATATTCAGCCGGAAAGTCTTTGCAGTCATATCTATATTATTCTCATTTTGAATCAAAACCAATTTTATAATTTAGGATGTGATTTACAAAATTATTTAAAAGACGCCATAAAATAAGCTAAGAACAAATATGAATTTAAAAAACTATGATTTCAATGGTGGAATGAAATTCTATCAGTACCTTCTCCAAAAATAAATGGATCTTTACTACATATGCATTCCTAATAAAATAAAAAAAACTGTTTTCTTTACACCAGAGTAATTTGCCTTCCGCTATTCACGCTACTGTTATGATATATTGATATTGAGAATCCACATGGCTGTGTCCTCTCAGCATAATTGTATTTGCCGAATCGATTTGTGCGGCGGCTGCTCCATTAGTGAAGATCCTAAATAATAAAGCCAACTGCGAAATGTGGGATTAATGATTCGTCATTACTTCGTCAGTTGGATCACGTTTTCGTTAATTACCTCCGCTTCTTATCCATCTCCAAACCAACATGTACTCCGTGTGTTTGTTTACGCTCTGTTTCAATTTGCCTCTTTATTGAGGTCAAAAACCTATCAAGACTTTTATCTTATTTAATATTCCAGTATATATTATTTTTAGAATACTACTGATGAATTTAAATTATTTTATCTTACTAAATCTTATTTTTTATTTTATTTAATTGGTAAAATAGAAATGATTGTTTTATACTGATATGGAAATCAAATTATTACCACTGAAATTCATTTCTTTGTATTATGTTATTATGATGACGTTTCAATAAAAATGATATGTATATGTTAATGAGGAAGTTTTAGAGAGAAAAAAATCTCTATTCTAAACAAACTGTCTATCTAAAAATAGTCTCCTATTATATCTCTTTTATCGTGCACAGCTATACATCGAGGAGCTATTGCATTTTTTGGTGCGTGTTCATTCATAATTTTCTCAAAAATCTTTCTCTAAAAATACACTTCGTGTATTTTATTTAAATTTTATATGCTAATAATGAGTTTCACCACTTCTATAATAAAATTAATTCAAATATTTAAAATAAAATTCGAAAATTTTGATTTATACATGCATATGTTAAATGAAGAAATTATTAATATTAGTAGTTATTAAGTTTTAATATATATTAGCAGTTATTAAGTAATTATATATTAAAGTGTGAAATAATTATTATGCATTAAATGATGAAATAATTAAATATGTATTATGGTGAAAAAATTGATGAATACAAGCTAAATTGATTACAAAATTTGTAACATATTCAGTGTATGGGGCGTCGCCATATCGTGTGAAACAAATATAATCTTTAGAAACTTGTTATATCTCTTTTATCATACACACCTATACATTGTGGAGCTACTGAATTTTTGGTGTGTGTTCATTCATATTTTCTCAAGAAATATGCTTCATGTGATTTATTTAAATTTCTTATTCTAATTATGAATTTCACTGCTTCTATAATAAAATGAGTTCTAATATTTAAAGTAAAATTGGAAAAATATTGATTGTTAGTATCAAATTTTCATTTAAATATCGTTTATAAAAATAAGCATTTCATAATTAATTTAAAGAATTTAAATTAAATTATTAAATATTATTTTGCAAATAAAAGTATTAATTAATTACTATTAGGTTATTAAAGATTTTTAATAACATAAATTATTAAAGGCAGGAATAAAATTAGACAATTTAATTTATGCAAAAATTTGACAATTTATATCTTATTGAGCAATAATAATTTAATTAATTAATTTTTAACACTTAATATTTCATATTAATTTATGAATGGCTTTTAATTTTGAATAATTTTCTAAATTTATTTTATTTCATTTATTTACTTAATTATTCCATTTACAAATCACATGATAATATATTTAAAACAAGATTTCTAAAAATAATATTTTATTTCTTATTATTTTTCTTAAAACTCACAACAAGGAAAATCCTTTATGTTTTAGAGAATATTAGAGCACTTCAATTTAAAAATAAATTAATAATTTAAAAATAATTATTACAAATATTTATTTGTTTATAGGCATTATCAAAATTTGTGATTTAAAATGATCCTTTTCGAAATATATTTTTTATTTATTTCTTGTATAAAATGACGTTTAATGTTACATACATACTAAAGTATATTTTACTTTTGCAAAATTATAAGTAATTTAAAAGAAATCCTTTTTAGAATAAAAATAATTAATTTTGAAATTTTTCATTAAATTAAATTAATTATTTGTTAATAAAAAAATCACTTATGTGTTCCAAAACTAAGATGGTTTATTCAAAATATGAAAATAAATAAATTATGGATTTTGTTTCCTTATTCAATTAATTTATAAACTAATAATATGTGTTAAATTATCTTGAATTATTATCTAAATCTATTTTTATCTTTTTAAAAATCTTGAATTATTTATCTATTTACCGTCACAGACATTCTTTGTCACGGATAGGGGAAAAAATTCCCTACGCTAGCCCCTGTCAAATCTGTTTTTGTATGCATTCATCTTAATGCAGAAAAGCAACATTACAGGGTTTCTGTTTGCGCATCTATAGACTTAGGCAATGCATCTTACGATTAACGTATAAAGATTTGAAATAATAATATAAAAAGATTAAACCGCTTTAAAAAAAATTCGATACATATGCATAAATAAGCGACAACACCAAGAAACATTGCTGAAACTAGGATTTTAATGCCAATAAAAGTGCCTCCAAAAATTTATTTTTATGCACTTTTATATTTAAAACAAAATTATTATATTAATTAAAATTATAAATTATTAATTATTATAAATTATTTTATTATTATTTTTTAATGAAATATTTATTTTAGTACACTTATCAAGAAATTTAGAGTTTATTTGCTAATTTTTTTAACTAGTTTTTAAGATCTATTGAATAATTTAATTTGTATTATCTTTCGTAATTCCCCAAGAAATAGATCGTAAAAAAAAAAAAAAAAAAAATCAATAATATAAATAATTATGAAAAATTTAAAAGGTTTTTTTATTTTTATTTCTTGAAATTATAGTTTCTCTGAAATATTATTTTTATACATGGAGTCTGAGTAAAACAGGAATAGAATATACTGCACTAATAGTTATTAAGACTTGTTATTCTTTAAATTTGTATTTGATATTATAAAAATCACTCAAACAGAAAGTTTTAAACAATATTTTCTAAATTTTTCTCATTTAGAATCAAAACCAATTTTATAATTTAGTATGTAATTTACTAAATTATTTTAAAAGAACCTATAAAATAAACTATAATATCGAGCCACTTTTGATACTTTTGATATTTTATATTTTCAATTTTAGTATCTCGGAATAGTTTATCCCTAAAGAAAACTAAATAAAATAAATATTTAAAAACGGGCTATAAATTATATTTTAAAATCAAGTATTCAACAATTTTAAACAATTAAAGTTAATAAATTGCATTTTTAAAAAGTCTAAATCAATTTTTTTAATGAATAACAATTTAATCAAATGCGTAAAATAAAATAAATAACTTTTACTAGTGTCTCAATTCTTAAAATTAAGAAAATAAGTTTAAAAAACTTAAATTTGTGAACAATAAAATTCATCATCTATTGTTATTCTTATATTTAATAATTCAAAATTTTATTATTAATACTAATTACTTGAATGAAAACATGGTGACTTTTTCAAAGAAATTTTAGCGTTTAAATGAAAAGTTTAAAAAAAAAAAAAAATTAATTTTAGACTTTTCCCCTACAACCACTAAACCTAACGCGTTGTACGGAATTCTCGCTGATAAACGCCGAACTGATGCGGTGCTTTTCCGGCATTACTTTTCAATCCTTTCCGATGGTCCGATCAGTTGCCTTGCATTAGTTTTATAACTTTAAAGCATAACATAGTTTTTATAACTTTAAAGTTTTTATAACTTTTGAATTTTTACTAATTAAATGTAAATTATTTTCTTTTGGAAATGTATTTGCAAAACGATTAAAATAATATTGTTGCACGTTGTTGTAAAATACTATTGTCGTACGTATTGTATTTGCATTGTTCCATATATGAACATTTTTATGTTAAAAATATCATAATTTCTTCTGAGACATTAATAATAGGCTTAAGTTATGTGCATTAAATAAATTGTTATAAAAATATTATAAAATATAATATACTTTTAATTAAAAAAACTTTTCATGTGATTTTTGTTTAAAAGAAAATACCATTGTTAGTTATTTAAACAATATAATGATTTAATAAAAGTTTTAGGTAGTATTACGTTATCAAGTATTGTAGATTTATTTTTAAAATGACACATTTTAAGACAATCACAATTTTGGCAAATACAATGTGGGAAATCAATAAACGGCTTACTTATTTTATTTATTCCAACAATTTGATTAATTTGATGAATTTTAAAATATACTTCATAAGCAGAAAGATTTACTTTCTCATTAAAATTACAGTAAGTTTCGACTATAAGAATAGGAAATAGTGTTTTATAAATCTTTAGTATGTTCCTTTTAAAATAAATTTTATTCATGAATGATATTAATTGCATAATTATAAAAATTAATCAAAAAACTTTACTAAGTAATTATAAAAAACGAATATGTTTTCAATGAATGTTAACAAGCTTTGTACATTTACAAATCAATTTTCTTCTTACTTCTAATTTGATTTAACTTGAGAAGTTTTATCTATAACATAATAAATTACTGCATAAAATTCTATGTAATAATTTATTACATAGAAATCTCTAGAATAATTTATGAAATTTATTGCATAGATATCTATATAACATTTAAGAAATACTTGAAAATGCTTAAGAAAAAAATGGAAGTTTCTCATGTCAGCCTTTTGTATTATTTATAATTAATTTTTTATTGCGATTGAAAATAAAATTCTTTATCCTGCCCGTACTTCACCATGCAATAACATCATTTATTCTAATTATTATATGAATTATTACCAAAATTGTATTTTAACTTTTCAAAATAATTATATTAAAAATATCAAGTATAATTTTATTAAAAATTTACAGAAAATTTCTTGGTTATAATAATTTGAAATTAGAAATTTAATTTTTTTAAAAATAATTTTTGATAAAAAAATGAGTCCATAGTTTTTTTAATCTTAACTAAAACAAAATTATACCACAAAACTTCTTATAAACCCTATTTTTTTAAACACTTTACTCTTCACAATATTATATAATCTAACAACTTTAAAACTACATTACAATTTTTCTCAATATACAAAACTCTCGATAATTAAACCTTAAGTTCACATCCCACCAATACCCACAGCAAAGGCATCTCCAATTAATTACTTGTGACACAATGATAAAAAGTAACATCCAATAAATATCTCCATGCTCCCTCTTCCTTAAAGAGTACTCCAGGACCAGTTTATTGTGTAACACCATCTCTGGGCCTTCCGTGATAAATGCCTGTTCCCCTTGCGGAGTGTCCTCCTCCCCTACCAAGTCTGGAGCAGGCTGGACAACCTCTCCCTCCCCCTAACATTTTGTGCGGTCACTAGCAACGCCACTGAGAAGAAAGTAAATTGGATAGGAATCTAAACCACCGACTAACCTCGTTAAGGCGTGAAGTCCACTCTAAGTCGCTCATATATCTTTTTCCTTTTTTTTTTACTTCCTGCCTCCTATTCTTCCTTTTTTCTAACAAGCCGAGGTCTTATTCGACCTAGAAAATCGGGAGGAGATTCAAGTTCTTTTTATGTGCAAAGTGACGAAAAGGTGATTATAGGTAATTAACTAGCTGACTTTGCTGTGGGTGGGATTTGGGTTCTTAGCATAGGCTTAGTGGCAGAAATGATTTTTTATTTTTTATTGTGGTAAGTAATTCGTCTCAGATTATGTTTAAGACTCCTTATTAAAAATAATTGATTGCAAAAAGTTCTCTTTCATTATTTTTAGAGCAACATGTTTTTAATTTAATTTCATTTTATAATAAAAGCTTTTTTTTGTAATTTTAATTACGGTAACATAACTTTTGACAACAATTTATGCATATCTAAATAATTTTTGCTTTTTTTTTTATTATCATTTTTTACTTTCAAAACAGTTTCATTCCTATTATAATTTTTAATGAGTAAAACAAAAATTATTAATGATTTTTTTTTATATTATCCGCAAGGTTTTTTTTTTTGGTTTAGGATTGTGACTTTTTGAATATTTAGATTGCAATTTTTTTAATTGGGACTGGGATTGTTTTAAGTTCAAGATTATGATTTTTTTTAATCTAAGATTGTAACTGTTTGGATTATTTTTAAATTTAGTTGAAGATAAAATTATGAGATTAATGAAATTTTAAATTCAGGATAGTGTTTGATAAAATTTTAAATTAAGGATTGTAATTGTTGGGATTAAATTTGATAAAATTTTAAATTCAATATTGTGTTTGATAACATTTTAAATTTAGGATTGTTACTGTTGGTATTATTTTTTAAAATTAAGATTGTGATTGATAAAATTTTAAATTTAGGATTGCAATTGTTGAAATTTTTTTAATTAGATTTATATATTATGAAATATTACTATCAAACCTTTTTTACATATTATTTTTTAATATTTATTTTAAATTTATCACCATAATAAAATAGTTATCTTTCAAGTTTCATCTCTGTGTAAAAAGAACAACATTTTCATGTTTCGTATAAAGTTTATTATATTATATACTCAGAAATAGCGAATAGAAAGCTGTCAGATATATGAATTAACTAAGTGAATTTCTTAATTAAATTTAAATAAAATTTTATCTAGTGGAGAATTTTTTGGCTAAGTAATTCAATTTAGTTAACATTTTTGATGAATAATCGTAAATGAAGAATGATGAAATTAAAGTCTTTATAGAAATTAAAAACTGATGCAAATTGCTGAAGGCATTGATTAACAAACATTTTTCTTATTTAAGAAAATTGTTTGTTAATCAATTATGCAATATCCACTTTTCTAAATCAAAAATTAAAATTCCTGAAACTGCATGCATTATCAAAATTTTATTAATCCATCCATATTTTTTGCAGAATCAAAAATAAATTATCAGAATCAAAATTATATTTAGATCTCTATAATTATTACTATCATCAACCACTTTGAAAAAAAGGTAACATAAAGTATAGAAATGCAATAGTACAGAAAACACATCAACCGCAGCTTATTAATAACATCGAATTCGAATCTCGTGGGGTCTGATGAATTAGAAATGACGAAACAAGAAAATAAAATTAGAAAAAAAAAGTAGAAAACGTTGATAAAAGTCGTTCGTCACAAAAATCCTATTTATTTCTTCATTTCTCCTCTTAGTGAAGGGAGAGCTAAAAAAAAATATATATATATATATATAAACCACGAAAGCGAAAAGCCATAGGGAAAAAAATCCCTTCTAAATTTATCATGGATTTTTCCACCCAAATAAATGAACTGCCACTCCTCAACTGACAAGAGGCCTCTGAGTGCGATTTCAAGTTGGGACACAGCAACAAAAATAAATAATGGAGTAAAATAAAACAAGCCAGCACGCAAAATTTTTTGGTACCACAAACATATATAAATCTGTCACTGTGTAGCGAACTAACTTTGCTTTGATTGGAGAGGACTAGAGCTACGGTCATCAACTAGTGCACTGCCTATAACTAAGATTTCTACAGAGTATTAAAGAAGCTGGAATAGAGTGGAGTTTTTTCCCCTTTTGTAGTATTTTTTCCTTTTTTTATCCCTTGTTCTGTTTCTTTTTGTTGTTGGAGAGAGGTCCGAGGGTATATAATATTGATACGTGGAATAGCTGTTTGCTGGGCAATAAATATATGTTGTCGAGAATTTTTTTTTTTTATTTATTTATTTATTTTTTTTGTCGGTGTGTGTAAAAAACGTTGACTCGCGTTTATATTTGAGATTTGTATAAAAGTGATAGCTCAGATTAAGATTGAACAAATTGTTGTGGACTTGTCTGATTTTTTTGTAATTCAAGTCGTAGTTTTTTATTCGTGTTACAGTCTTCCGGATTACAAGTGAAGAATGTTTCAAACTGTAGAAAAGAAGCATTTTCATGCTTGGATGGAGTAGGTTTTATAATGTTTTAGAAAATATGATATATTTTTACAGACTAGAATGGCATGAAATACAAAGATTTTATGTTAAAATATTATAACGGAAGAACTTTACAAGTAATTTAAAGCTTTTCACTTGTTCTTTATTATAGAAAGAGTAAGTTTTATTTAACTTTTGTTAAAAATTTACTATAAATACAGTAGTTTTTTACATTTATTATTATGTTTGTTCAAACTTAATGAACTGCATTTTTTTAATTTAGATATTTGCTTGAAAACTTTTATTTATTAAAAACTCGTTTTAATGAATGAGGAAGTGAAGTTTAATTAATTTTATAGACATATAAAAAAATATATTACATATTTTCACGTTTGTTTATTTTTACTGCAATAAATTATAACTATTTTGCATTTACAATATGATTAAGGAGTAATTGAATGCTATTTTTTTTGTATGTGCAATTAATACAGGGATCACATACAGAAAAGTCAGGTCAGTTATTATTTTATGAACATTTTTCAATTATTTTTATTTTGTTTATTATTTGTTTTAACTAATCAACACAATTCTTATTGAATAAGTCCCAAATGTATTTAATAATCTATTCTCATAGATTGAAATTTTCCCATTTAATTTTATAAAATCATATTATTCCCATATCAATTTATTTAGAATAGTAACAAATGGGGTAGTGTTACTGGCGTCCGTAGCACATCTTCAAGCTACACGTGCTCCCTGGGAAGTGCTAAATGAGTAACAGCAGTACAGCCCTTGCTTATGGTATAAAGATTAACTGTCTATATTGCCAGCTGCATTAGAACAACAACAGCATAGTAACAATATTTTTTATAATTTTAATCAAATAACTTATACAAATGAACGGATTTGCTTTTACTATTGAATAAAAAAAGTTTATAATTTCATTTATTAAATGATGACATTATTTAAGTAGAAACTAATGGAAGATTCTTAAAAGTGAAAATTTATACTAATAAAAATACTTGTATAAGCTGAGTTAAAATAAAACCGCCTTTGTTTTAGCCTTTTAAATTTTCAAGCCGATATTGACGAGCTTTCGCATTATTCTTTTGTCACTATCGAATCGATTTTTTAATCGATAGTGCAGACGCAGGGGGTGCGAAAAAGGTCATCGCTTCTACATCGGAACGAAAAATATTTGATTTAATCGATGTACAGTATTGACCTCTTCCTATCTTGGAACAGACAACATGCTTGCATGCCTACGTTATTGATGTGTCTTTAGTTGGAAAACCTTTTCAAGAACAATATTGGGAGGAGTTTTTCTTTTTCTCAAATTTTTCGTAATCGTTTCGAATTCTAAAATAGTTAAAAATAGAAAAAGGTTAAGATGGACCGTCAAATCTTTATGCTACTGTTTAATGCTTTATTTATTATAATTAGGTCGAATTGAATTAATTTATATAATATTTATTTTTTTAAAATCATCTATTTGTAAATGTTTTATTTAGATTTCCCATTTAATAGATATCCAAATCAAATAAGCAAATTGTTCATTATTTATATATCTCAGGATGTTTAAAAAAATATTAAATTTTTAATGGTTTTTTATTGAAATTCAGTTAATGAAAAAAGTTTTATACTAAACATTGCATAAATCCTACCGATATTTCAATACAAGAAATATTTTATTCTTAAGAATTATTAATAATTCTTTTAAAATATTTTTGTAGAAATTTCCAAAATAAAATGACTTGCTCATAATTAATTTGTTTATAATTGCTATAATTAAATTTAATTAGTTTTTATGCAAATATTTTAATTTTCTCCTCAAAAAAATTATTTATTAATAATTGTAATTAATTTGTAATCCATAAAAATTGTATCATGATAAAAGCAAAATGATTACATTAATTTTGCATCCTAATTAAGTTTAATTTACTATGCAGTTATTTATATAATTAAAAATTGCTTTGAATTGTAATTTTGAAACTATTGTTTCGGAAATATAGAGTTAACATAAAATTTACCAAAGAAAAAAATTCATCTAAAAATATAATAATGCAATTTAGTATATTATTATAATACTTCATAATATTAATATATTAATTCATAAATGCCATAAAATTTAGAAACATAAGTAAAGAAATAAATTAACTTGAAGAATATCTCATATAAAGATACTCCCATACCAATAAATATAGGAGGAAACAGCAATGGAGTGGGAAGGGGGTGGTACTATAATAAGAGTATAATTTGTAAATTGGATAGTACTATAATATAATCGAAACGGCGTTTTATTTATTGTCATTTGTCATTTGTTTAAATTAATGACAAGTAAGAGGGAAATTTATTTATTGATACGATTTGATATCATTGGTAAAATGGATGTTATCCATTAAAGTGGAGGCAAATTATTTTAATTTTACCTCATCATGAATTATTATTTTAAATCAATTTTTTATCATTTTTATAATGGTTTTTTCAACCAAAACAAAACAAATATTCTTTTCTAAACAAGTCCCCAGAACAAAATTACCGAAATATTTTAATTAATTCATTACCTTACATGAAATCTACAAAGTGCAACTTACTGAAATAACACTAAATTTAAAATAAATCACTAACCTATTATTCATCCAATAGATCCGACTCAGGACTGCATATCTCAAAACGTCAGTCAGCATTTAACTATTTCTACTCACTAAATGCCTGGATTGCGTACGCCACGCTTTTGAGCTCGCCTACATAAGTTATTGCCCCTTTATTTGAAGAGAGCTAACATAAAAAAATCCGTTGTATCCATTCCATGCCACGCGACAGAAAATGTAAAAAAAAATCCATATGGTATTAAACCACCCCTTGCACTAACTAGTACCTCGCGTACTTTTAACGTCTCCACCCCTTTTACAGGGGTCGGCGAACTTACCCCTGTGTGGGGAAGTGTCACATTTTTTTACCTGAATAACTTCCTACAATGGAGACTAGTAGTAAAAAGGCACTCGCCTAGCTGCAGAGCTTGTAGGAGTCCCCTTTTTATGCTAGGAAACGTTGTATGTGTGTTTTATAGTCAATAAGGAAATGTACGTTTATGCTTAGGGTTCAGTGTAACTAGGTTGAACTCTACAATTCCAATTCGAGAAAGAGGTTTAGTAGGTTTTCAAAACATTATTTATTTGTGGCGTGTATTTTTCGGTGACAATGAGGGTTTCGTTGGAGGGTGAGATCAGTGAACCTTTTTTTTACCTTCCTACTCCCCTGCTTTTTAATTAGAGGTCCGATTTTTTGTATTTTTGTACAGTGTTGTAACGGTTGGGGTTGGCTTTCACAATCACAGATGGAATGAAACGGTTTGTCCACTCTTGTCTGAATTTCAGCAGACAGAAGTAGGTTAAAGTTTGGATGGTTAGGATTTTAATGTAACGTGTAAATGAAGTATCTTTAATTTTATTTAAATTTTAATTGCGTTTATCATTTTGTTTCTATGAAATTTAATTTTTATATAGAATAACACAAGAGGTATGATGTTTTATTTGTTTTGGTTTTTTTAATGTTATAGCTAAATAAGTGAAAATAAATGTTTTTAACGCTGCAGTGATTTAAATGTATTGTTGAATTCATTAAAAAATTAAATTTAATTTCCTTTGAATTTGTATATTTTGGGTTGATAGGATTTAAATTTAATGTGTAATCGAAGTAACTTTTAATTTTATTTAAATTTTAATTATGTTTATCATTTATTTTTATGAAATTTAATTTTATTATAAAATAACGTTAGAGGTATGATATTTTATTTGTATTTCTTTTATGTTATAGCTAAATAAAGTGCAGATAAATGTTTCCGGTATTGTAGAATTAATTTAAAAAAGCTAAATTAAATTACCTTTAAATTTGCAGATTTAAGAAGTAGTGTAAAATTTGGAATTGATAGGATTTAAATATATTGTGTAATTAAAATAACTTTAATTTTATTTTATGTTTTAATAGTTTTTATCCTTTTATTTTTAGGAAATTTAATATTAAAGAATAACACAAGAGGTATGGATGCTTTATTTGTTTTTCTTTTGTATTATAGCTAATTAAGTGCAGATAAGTGTTTTGGCACTGCAGTGATCTAGAATTCTGTTTAAGATTTCATTTTAAAAAAAACTAAATTTAATTACTTTGAAATTCGTACCATTGATTACTTTGAATTTACTTGAACTGATTGATTGAATTGATGGATTGTTTGATTTACTTTGAATTGACTACATTTGATATTTAATTACTTTGAAATTCGTATGATCATAATATTACTATAATCATTATCGAAGGTAAGTATGATATATTATTTAATTATTAATTATTAATTTACCAATTAATTACCAATTATTTTATTTTTCCAATTCTGGTATAGCGGAATAAATGTCAAAATTATAAATATATATATATAATAAATTAATAAATATATATACAATATATATATATATATATATATATATATTATATATATATAATATAATAGATATTTCAAAGGAGAATATCTTTTAAAACTATGCTTTGTTATTTGTAAGAATACATTATTATAAATCTTAATATTTAAAATTTTAAATGAAATAGTTCAGATCATTTAATTTTATAGAAGAAATGAATGTCCTGTGAAATTTATTTCTTTAATATAATATAATATCATATTAAAAGAATTCTAATGATATTATTTGAGTGTGGTGTAAATTTTTATGATGCAGACATATTTTTAGATGGATGTATTGCATCTAAATTTTTAAATAGATAAATTTAAAAGAAAAAAAAAGGATATATCACGCAATCCTTACTTACTGCATGCAAACATTCTACAAATGGATAAGTTAATAAAAGGCATAGACATAATTTATTGCTCATGCAAATGCTATTCATATGTTTCCCTTTTTAAAAAATGCATTTTTGAATACTCAAACCTAATTTGAAATGCATTATTCTATAAATTGGGGTGGGTAAAATATCTGAATTTGTATTTCAAGCAATTTACTTAATGTACTTTCTCAAAGTATGTTAATTTGGTAGGGTCTGGTGGAATGGATAAAATTAGCTGCAATGTTCAAAATGATGTTGATCTTCTTTTACAGAAAACATTCGTAATAAAATGATTAATCATATGGAATAAATGGAATGATATGAATATGAATTTTGAATAAATTAAGGGAAACTTTTCAAACAAACTTTGGTATTCCAATAAAAGATGATAGTTGTATAAAGTTGCTATTTTTTATTGACTGATGGTTCTAAAAGGTTTTTTTTTTTTATTAATATGATATTTATATTATAATATTTAACAAAAAAAGGAATAAGTTCAAAGTTAATGTTTTTATTACATAATAGACTGCATTTAACCGGTAAAAAATATTTTTCAGTTAATAAGTTAATAATATAATTTAGTTGTTTTTAAGATATTTTTAAGTTATTTGCTTTCTCAATTAGTTATCATAAACAATCCATCTTAAATAATATTATAATAATTAAAAGTTCTTTAAGATTTCTTAGCACGAGTCGTTTTCTTGTAATTTGATTAACATTTTAATAATTTATTTTCAAATTTATTTATTCAATAAAATCTAAAATAATTTTTATGTAAGTAATAAACATAAAAATGCTTTTAAATTCGGGTTTAAGATCAATCGATTAAAGTGGCATATATTATTTTAGGCATTTCAGACATTATATTTAGATAACAATGTCTGATATCACAAAAATTTGTATAATAAACAACTAAGGTAGACATATGCCCTCTGAAAATTATTTTTAAAAACTGAACAAAAGAAGGTAATAATTATTTAATTAATAGAATTAAGTAATTTTAGTTATTTTTCTCTTCATATAATTAATTCATTGTGTCAAGAAACAAAACCTTTACATTATAATTTCTGATCCCCAATAAATGGGTGTCATATATGAAAATATTTCAGTATAATTATTTTATAAATAAAATTTCAAATAATATAATTTACTATAATATTAATTAATATAATTATTTGTTTTTGACTTAATAATATTTTTAAATTTTGAATTGCTATATAACTCTTACCATTGCAAATATGAGAATATTATTTCAGCAAAAAGTTTTGCCTTCTAAAATCAAATTTTTTTTTCGTTTTTTTTTTTCATATGAATGCAAACCAGACTACAATTAGACACTAGTTGTTAAATAGATTAAATATTTATAAATATATAATAAAATATCAAAAAAATCTCCCTTTAAAATCATTTTGAATTTCTTTTTATTTTGCTAGTCGTTTTTATAAAAATAATTTTAAAAATACTATTTGTAAATTTTTAAAATGTATTTTATGTACTCTTAAATAATTAGAATGTCATACAAAACAATTTAAAAATTAAAGTAATTAAAAATTGTGCTTGAAGAAAATTTAATATTTCTTATTAAGCCAATATAAAATTATAAATAAGAATTTTTCTCGTTATATTGGTTGTGCTAAACCTAAAAATATAGTTATTTGAAAATTCTGCTTAAAGACAAAAATATATAAGAAAACTGATCAGAAAATAAAAGAAGCTAAGAAATTTTTTCTGATTAGAAAATTCAGTATTTATTATTTAACTGATTTTAAATGACAAACCAGAAATTTTATTCTTAAATTGATATTGATGCTTTTCAAATTATTATTAGCAAAATCAGTTTTGAATTGTCGCTTTACAAATTTATGATATTTTTTTTTACAATACTACCAAACACCAACATTGCATGCTCTCTTATTAGTTTTATATCCTTAAGACAAAAAAATATATACGGACATTTTTCACAAAATAAAATAATCTTTATTATTTTTGGAGAAAAAAATTGTTATCAAAAACTATAAATGAAGAATTTCATTTATGGTGGAAAAACATTGCTTTAAATTTAAAAAAAAAAAGTTTTCCTCTGAAGATACCGATAAAAAGAGATATAAAATTGAACCCCAGTTTTATCTGCGAATAAGCTAGAAGCAGAAGTTACATTTAATCGGTCTGCTACTATCATTAATGTCGTTAAACTCTACCCCGTTAATATCCCATATCTCATAAAGAAATAAATATAAGAGCAAAATTGATTTTCAGAGCTGTTTCATACCGGCCTTGATTTTACAGTATATTCATAGAACAGAAGCTTCTGTCATTGCTATGTACGGATTCGATTTAGAGGAAAGACCTGTTCTAAGTCAATAGAAGATCTTCAAAAATGTTCTTTTCAATTATTATGCTCATACTAATTAAAATCAGTGTAATGATATATATTTTATGTGGGTTTTTAGAGTATGCTTCAGTTTTTTTCATGTAGTTTAAATTTCAATTAGGTATGGAAATTTGATTAAAATTGTAATGTGTTTGGCGAAGGAATTTAATTTAAAAGGAGCCAAGTTGCACCACTTTTGATGGAACTGCTTTTTGAGGTTTTGTAAGCTGCATTCGGTTCGAGTCTAAAATCGCCAAGGGCTATCCATTATGGCATTGGTTGGCGATATATAACGACCATGATACCACTAGTATAGTATTGGTGTACTTTTTTTTGCCCCTGTAGGTTGTTTTTTAAGGTGGGGGGAAAGCCGTCTTTTTTGTACGCGGCGTTTTCCAAAAATTGGACATTTATCGGTAAAAACCGAAAAATAAAAAATAAAAAAAAAAAAGAATACAATAAAAAATAAAGTAAATAAAGGTAACAGTTCGCTTTTTTACAGAAATACCATTTCATTTTTTTTTTTTTTTTTTAAAGCCTGTTGGGAAGTTTTTATTTTTATTTTTATTTCAAGTACAAGGTTGTATTTTCGACTCTCCTGCTGTAGCCTGTTTTTCTTATGAGAAGAATTCTTCTTTTCTTACTAGTTGTCCCGTTGCCTCCTTCAAAACCAGTTTATATATTGCTCTCTTTGAAATTGAAAAGTTACGAATCCAAATAAAATATTTGATTTTCGAGTGAATGAAATAAATGCAATTATGTTGGCTGATCAAAGAATAACACAGAGCAGAGATGAGAATGCTTTTTATTGGAAACAAGTCTCTAAACTGTTATTTCTTAGTTTATTTCTCTTTAGAAAAACCAGTTGTTCACGGGAAAAAAAAAAAGCGCAATCCATCACCTTGTTTTCTATTTTGATTTTCACATAACCCTGTTTTTCATATGAAGCGTTTTTCTTTGTTTCTGTCGTTGAAACGAAAAAGTTATCGAATAGAACTTGTGAAATTTTTTACTTTAAAAGCAGGAAACACAAAAAAATAAATCATTATCGTAGGTAAAAGATATTTATTAATTAAATGTTAAGCGTTATGATGAATTAATAAAATCCTCTTTAATATTAATAATTATGTCATTTACATTTTTTTTCATTTTTTTCTTATTTATTCTGATTACCATTGTGGTTAAAAACTACGTAATTTAGCAAAAATACCAAAAATTTAAAAACACATTAAATTAATTTGATCTTTTTATTATTATTCAACTAAAAATTTATTATTAGCATTTTTAATGAGTCGCATTATTATATTAGATCTTGAATGATATTTTTACATCAGGCTTATGAAACCTGGCGGTGCCATGGATGTTTGTTAGTGGGTAATCCACATAGTAATCCATTTATTATCTGTAGGTCCCGGTCCAATTAGACTAAAAGTGCGTTCAAAATGACCATAGATCGACAAGCCTAAGACAAAAAAAAAAATCAATGATATTTTTAAAGAATTGCTAATTGTGAAGTTTATTCATAAAACTACTATTTGTTGTCAATTTTAAAGATTCAGACTATTCTGTATGATAATTTCTAAAATAAAATTTCTATTATTTTTATAAATATAAAATAACATTAGCAGTCTTAATTTTATAGAATGTTTATTATATAGTTATGCTAAATGTTAATTTTTTTTTACTGATGTACAACTATTGTTTTAGATAAAGTGATAGCATAGGTTTCGAATATGTCACGATGAACGATGAAGAAAATATCAAATGGATAACTGAAGACACATAAAAAAATTAGTTTGTGGAATTTTTTTAAAATATTTAAATAGCTTGATATAAATAAAATTTCAAACAAAAATATTTAAAAATTTGTTTAAATTTCTCAAGTTTACACAAAACCATCGACGTAGAGGATTTTTTTAGCAGTCCATGCAATGTTTCTTGTATTTATAGTTCAGCAAAAAACTCATCGTTGCATTTTAGTGTTACAGAATATTTTAGTTACCCAATATACCAGACATAATAGTGCATCTGAATTTATTTTTACAAGTTTCAACTATTAATAACTGTCAATGGATTTGTGTAAAATTCGACTTCACTCCAGAGCACAATTAAATTAACTGTCAACCGTAAAAAGTAAGTGAAATTTGAACATGTGACTTAATATAGATGAATTGTAATGATTTAGCCTAGACTAATTGCATTAAATTTGTAAAAAAGACTATTTCATTATAAAGAATTTTTCTATGAGTTTCTGTACCATCTAAATTTCTATTTCATTGATTAGTCATAAAAGAAATTGCGTTCCTTTAATTACTTTGTATTATATCAAAGTAATCAAAGGAGAAAACATATACACAATGCAGTTAAATAATATTTTATCTGATATTGAATATAATGTAATGAATTATTTTTAAGTATGTGTAATTTTAGGCAATTATACGCAAATTGAATTATTATCTCAATTTAGTCATGCAAAATTACTTTCAATGGGCGAACAATCATTAATTTAATATTATTTTTATTTTATTTATCTAAATTATTTTTCAGTATTTGATAGATGTTCTGATATATATTTTAAAGCTTACTGCTTCCGATGTTGCTTAATATTAATTACGGGTAATAATATGTAACGCAATTTAAATACAAAAAAAAAAAAGAAGAAGAAATAAGTGCAAAAATTCTGTTTAATTACAAAAAATTTATTATCAATAATCATGCAATGAAATTATTATAACCTTTAAGAAAATCATTTCTGTTCCAAAAAAGGAAAACAAAATGATTCCTTTGTCCTAGGAATTAGAGAACATGAGAATTAATATTATTAAATAACTGACTTTTATAAGTATTTTTTCCTCGAAATCCATCTCTCTCTCTCTCTCTTTCTCTCACACTATATATATATATATATATATATATATATATATATTTCATAAAATTTGTGTGTACGCCTATGTATGGCCTATGCATCTGTTTAATAAAAAAAGATTATTTATTAAATTAAAAATGCGTTGTCATTTTTACGAATGAAAAATATTCCAGTTTAATTCTAGATTCCTGTCACCCAAAGAAGGCACCAAAATTGCAATCTGAAGTATATTTCCAATTCCTTTTAAGTTACAGTACTTCAGTGCAACGAATTCTCTATTATCCAGTCTCCGCATGCTGGAAATTTGATAGCCATAGGGGTGAATTTAAAAGGGGAAGAAAGAAGGCATTTATTGCATTGTTTGCTCGGATTTCAGAAATTATTTTTATTCATTGAACTTTACACTGTCTATTGTTAAATTTGCAATGCCACTTAAGAAATGAAAACTATTCAATCAGATCAGAATTGAGTCGGTCGTAGATCTCTAAAAAAAAGTACAGATTTTGAAAATCAGGATAAATCTAATTGATCGAAAATTTCTAATGTGAGAGCAGAAGAATGGGAGATGCTGCATTGAACAGATGGGAATCTAAGTAAAAGAGTTAATAAGTTTTATTTTCTGAAGCCGTAAAACGCCGGGTTATATTTGTTAGTAAAATTATATTTGAATCTACTGTTAGACTTTTTTATCATTCTAAAAGTTTGTTTTTATGTATGAATTTAAAGATCCTTCATAGAAGTTTAAAAATCTTTCCTTTCTGAGGAAATAAAAATTATATAACCTTTCACTTCCTTGTTACTGTATTAAGTATAAGCTGTTATTTCTACTTTATTGTGGTAAAAAAATTTCTATTAATATTAATATCAATGAAATAACAAGTTATAAATACAATTAGAAAATAAAACTGTACAGTATATTCATAAATATTATCCCAAAAAATACCTTTTGCAGGTAAAAACAACTTCTGGCCTTACTTATGAATTAAAAAAACTCATTTACTCATTATTTATTACTTATTAGATTTACAAAGTAAATAAATGAAATCCAGTAATTAATTGTAGTGAGAATTTGATTTACATTTTTTACAAAATGTTTCCTACTGCATCCAACATAATTACTCAAAAGAAAAATTTGCTAATTTTTTTTTGGAATTTAATTGAAACATTTATTTCTTTATTATCAGCTACATTCAAATGTAATTTTTAAATTATTGAAAATTACATTTGAATGTAGCTGATAATAAAGAAATAAATGTTTCAATTAAATTCCAAAAAATTTAAAAATTTTTCTTGAGTAATTATGTTGTTAATTTTTATCATAAAATGATTTAAAGATATATATCTTTATATATAGATATTATATAATTATATAATAAGATATATAATTATATAATATATATTATATATCTTATATTGTATAACTTTATATAAGATATATTATAAAGATATATCTTTTCAACTTTTTTTCACCAAATCCATTGTAACTGGACACGTCTAAAAATTTTACGGAAGTTTCTGATGTGAAAAAAAAAAATGAATGAACATTTTCCAGGCAGAATTTTAATCAATTTTCGAAAAAGATTCCAAATTTTTTATATATATAAAAAGTTTCTATTTTCATACAGGCGAACTTCTGGGCGAACATTTTTCTCATATGGGGCTTGAGGAAGTCTGTCGTTAATGCCCGAGCTCTTGGTCTAGATACTTTGTTCATTCACGCGGAATGGGGAACTCCAAAAACTTTTCTTCAATATTGCGACGAAACAAATTCTTATTATTTCAACCCTCCCAAATATTGTTTCTCGAAGGGCAAACATTTCCTCCTTACACTTGTAAGTTCACATCTTAACGATTTTGTGAAAACTTTCCAAAAGTGATTTTCAAGGGAAAGTTTCTTTTCGCAATCCCACGTTTATTTCTTGTCCTTTTTTTTCCTTTCTTTTCTTTCCTTTTTTTTTTTTTATTTGCTCAACTAGCAATATTAAACTTCACTAGCAAACAGAATTTTTGTGATACTTACCATTTCAAGTCGGAATGTGAGAGTTCTACAGAATTACATAGTTTTTTTTTTTTTTCTTTTTTTTTTTTTCTGTATTGTACACGTAGGTCAAGTGTGCTTGAAGAACATGCTTTGAGAATTGCAATTTCTGAATCTTTTTTTTTTTTTTTTTTTGGATTGAATTTTGTGAAAGTTCTTTATGAAGAACGGCCCATGCTCAAAAGTTTGTAACTGAATTATTTCATAAATTTATTCTAAAATGAAAATTTTCTAATCAAAGTTGTATAAATTTTTTTATTGAACGAGCACTGATAGTTAAATAATTTATAAATTTGTCGTATCTTTGTTTATACAGCTATTATCTGTCTATTTAAATTTACTTGCTAATTTTAATGAATTTTTTTTGTGTATAGTCTAGACAAAAAAATATTGTCATATAAATATGTATTGATAAATGCATAAGGTAAAATTGTTTGTAATAATTATATAATGCATGTGTTTCGGGGAATATTTTATGTGTTTCCGTTTGAAAAGGTGTATATGATGGTCACCAATCCTTACCTGATACGAACCGATCAGTGGAAAAAAAACTTGTGCATATTGGCAAGAAAAATATATTTCACTTGTCATTTTTCTATTCTAGCAAAAGGAATATAATAAAACTTAAACTCTTAAAATAATTGAAAAATTATATATAATGAAAATTCTTTCATAGTTAAATAAATTTGAAAAACTTTTTATAGTTTAATTAATGTACTTAAGCTTTATAAATATCAAAACGATCCAATTTTATAAAAAGCTATTAAAAATTTTTAAATAGAAAAAATCCCCCTAAGATTATGAAAATTGGTTAAGTGCTGCTTGTAAAAAATAATATTACATATTGTAGTAAACTTGACAATTTTTCATTTGAAACTTATTTAATTCATGTAAACGGTTTTTTATAAATAATATGCTTCACTATATAAATTGTTAATTATATAAGTTATCTATCTTATGGTTTTGAATAAAGTTTTTAAGGTCAGCCTTTTAATATTTAAATATATTATTTAAACTTCATTATCTCATTTCATGAATATAACTTATTATTACATATAGTTGAACATTCGAATGCAAATGTTAAAAGATGAAGCTTTAGTCTTTGTAGACGTTTTATATTTTGATTTTTACAATTTTTTTATTGCTCCCAAAAATCTTTACAGGTAACTTATTAAGTTAAGTTTAATTTATAATTTTTTAAATTTAGTAATGTAATACCAAATTTAGTAATGTTAGATTACTATGTCCCAATATTAAGCAATACTGTAACTTAACTTATCAGTTGATGACTGACTTGAATCTTATTTTTAGCTGTCTTTTTGAAACTTTTCAGGATAACAACTCTAAAGTTTCATTCATAATTAATAAGAAATCCAAACCATTCTTGTTCTCAAGGAAAATGTTAACTACTTTATTTAACCAAACATTAAAATGCAATCTGGTGAATCCAGGGATACAGCAGTGATCCCAGAGGGCACTGTAACTACCCACAGACATTCCTCCATAATAAGTGCATATCTTTATTGAATGGATTTATCCACCATGAATTCCGCGGCCATTTTTTAAAAAGCCATCTAATAAACTTCCCTCCCGGAGTACATAAACTCCCAACAACATCCATACATACTTATCTAAATGGGAATTTTTATCACAGAGGCTCCCAGTCCGTCCTAATCCCTCAAAGGCCACGGTTCCTGTTTTAACAGCCTTCCCCTTACTACAGGGCCAAGCGTTCTTTGTTTATTCGATATGTCTTGAGGTTAGGTTTGTTGGTTTGTTTGTTTCTGTGCAGGGTTTATTCCTCCGGTATGTTTTACGATACCCGGGAGGGTGTCATTGTGCGCAAAGTATAAATATACTTTTTTTTCCTTCCTAGCTCTGTTAAGGTTGCCTCTGAAAGGATTTAAATTTACAGCAGATTTAGTTTCTTTTAACGCGAAAGGAAATTGTATTGGTTCTTTAGATTACGCCTATGCAATAAATGGCTTTGCTAGACGGGGAGCAGTGCGAGATTAGAAATGGTCTCTAGTATCTTTGTGCTGTAAATTTACATGGATATTTGCGATATTTTAAAGAATATTTTAATTGTTCTTTTTATGCTAACTTTGATACATCTTATGTTATGTATTAATTTGTGTCAAGAATTATTCGTAACGTTAATTTAAGAGGTAAGGAATGGTAAGGAAGTACATGGTGGAAAAGGAACATATTTTGTTTTTTCAAATAAATGGCTTTGCTAGATGGAAGTTATGCAGGATTTTTTATGAAGGATTTTTTATTTTTGCAGGATTTCTTAAGGAATATTTTTTTAATTGCTCTCTTTTGATGATAACCTTGATATTCTTTTATGTTATGTATTAATCAATAGCGTAACTTTAGTTTAATTAAGATGGTGGTAAGAAACATATTGCGTTTGACATAAATAGTTTGCTAGATAAGAGTGATGTAGGATTCTGCATGGTCCTATATCACTGTATAGTAAAAATGGAGGTATAAATATTATAAGGTATATTTTAATAGTTTCCTTTTTTTTTTGTCCTAAACCTTGATATCTTTTATATTTTGTATTAGTTTGTCGTACAAATTATTGCATAATGTTAATTTAGTTAAGATAATGGGAATGAAAATATTGCGTTGGCAAGAAATGATTTTGCTAGACAGCAAGTATTGTAATATTATAAATGGACTTATTTCGCGACTTCGTAATATGTGTGTTATAAAGAGGTATGTAATATTTTAATTGGTTTTTTTTTATCCTAAGCCATGATACATTTTGTAGTTTACTGTTAATTTAATTAAGATAATGCTAATGGTCAGATTGAGTTTTTTAAAAAATGGGTTTACATCACAAAAGCGTTGCAATATCAGTAATGACTTTTTATTATCTCGTGTTGTAAACTTTTTTACATAGATACATCTATTGATGGAAAAGTGTATGTGTGTGTACCTTTATAATGTAAACATGTGTATAACTTACTGCATAATGTTAATGACTGACATGAAGATTGCAAAAACTGCAGCATTTGTGTTTTCCCATAATTATTCCAATGTTGAAAATGACTAATTTATAATTAATTGAGCTAATCTAAAGACATTAAAAGAAACAACTATAATTTTTATTTAAAATTTTAGGATGGTACAACTTCATTCCGAAAGAATATTCATTTCAGTAAGAAAATTTCAAGATTTCTTCGAACGCTGTCAGTTAAGTATTTATATATTTTTTTTTTTAATTTTCCAGTTATTTTAAATTAATAAAAAAATCGAATAAAGCTATGTAATGAAAAATAACTAATATTCTTTAATAAATGTATAAAGTTTCAGATGCAAAGAATAAAATAATCTAAAAATATTTTTAAATATTTTAACTGTGAACTTATCATCAAATAGTTAAAAATCAAAAATAGTTGCTAATAAAATAAATTTAACTTTATCGATAATGAAAAAATTCAAAGGGGTCTAAATGAAAATACAATATAAAAAGTCAGAAGAAAATGTATCCCCTTAAAAATATTTTAGTTCCCTTTACTTATATTATTTATTGATGTTAAACATATGTAATGATATTTTTATATTGTATTTTGATGAATGATATGTAAAAAATAAATAATATAAAATAAGTTCATAATTTGACATTGATGGTCTCTTAAAAATGCATGTCAATTTGTGCCTATACTATACAATATCAGAAATAAATAAGAGATCCAAATGTAAACAATACAGAGGAAAATTTGAAATAAAATATTTTAATTTTTTAAAAGATAATTTTTAATTATTTAAAAATAAATATTTAATTTTCTGTATACGTAAACAGGTTTATAAAATATATTAGATGGAATTTTTTTTCAATTAAGAAATTCCTTTGGTGTACGTGTTATATAGATAAATTTTATTTCCTACCCTTATGGGTTTTTCAGTATTAAATATTTTATTGTTAATAAATAATTATTAATTATTATATAGCCAATTATTATGTAGCCATTAATGATTATATAAATTGCATCATGAAAAAAAGTTGTAGGTATTGGTTATATTATAATACATATTACATATTTTTTGTTGAAAGTAGGATATTTTTTATAATGTTGATATAAAATATCCAGTATTATATTATTTACAAATAATATATAATTATTCATGTTTTTTTAGGCTTTGACTTGCTTTGTACTGGTTTTTAACATTTATGATTTACAATTTATTGCAAATATTTTTCATATTTAAGTAATTCATATTTCGTTTCATAATTCGTTTTTATTGTATTATAGTCATTTAAGTTTATATTCAAAATTATTATTTTAACTTAGTAGTCAGATATTTTTAATACGTTATTGATCCTTATAGTATGTTCTGAATCGATCATGTATGATTTTTCCATCTTTTACTCTACTTTTCCGTTACAAGAAGCAATTTCTAGACCCTTCACTCACCCAAAATGCACTCGTCAAGTTTTATGATCTGCTCCTCTCAACACAACTCACCATTTCTTTTTTTTTTTTTATTTTTTATATTTTAGTTTTTCAGAATAAGACGACAAAAGAGTCACGTAATACTTTTCGCCCAGAAAACACGACAGGAGTTTCGTCTAATACCATAGAACACCACCAAAGAAGGTCTTCAAAGTTGACGGGCGCCATATTGATTTCTCACCAAGAACCGAAGGCACAGTGGAATTTTAGGCAGATAAGCCCCCAGAACGGGAATATTTGCAAATAGCAATTGCTGTTGACATGCTGACTTTCATGGACTTTTCCAGAAGACGTGTTGTAAAAATTTCAACATCTTACTTAAGGAATCGCGGAATGGCCCTCGGCCATACGTAGGCCTTCAGACCTGTTCACCATAGATTTATCTTTGTGTATAGTCTCGTAGCTGGAATTTGGTCAAAGAGGTTGACAGTTTATGCACATCGCAAGTTAAGAATCTTAAAGTGTCAAGGATGTTTATGCTTTTAAAAAACGGAATGGTATTCCTGTCAAAGTTTATAGGTTTTAGTGCTCTTGTAGGGAGAGGGATAAAAACGTAAGGACCATCTTCAAAAAAATCCATCTTCGTGAAAAAAACATCGAAGTGACTTCAAAGAAATATTGTTCCAAAATCCAAAGAGGCTTTATAATAGTTATGGATCTTCAGTTTTTTGATGTAATAATCAATGACAACTTATGTTCAGAAGGAAACATTCTCTTAAACATATCATCAAAAAAATGAAGAAAATCATTTAATTCAATAGATTAGACTGGATTTGATTAATTTATCATTTAAATAAAGTTATTAAAGAAAAAAAAACAAATGTTAAAGCAGGATTTTGATTCATAATTTTCAAAATTTAGAAAGTGGTGTGTCACAAATTAAAATGAACCATCATTATTAAAAATAATTTCTATGATTTTTTAATACTTTTGATTTAATTTTGTTTGATTGTGCAAGATAATATTTATTTGGTGAGCTTTAGCAAAAAAAAAATGTTTGCTTTTATTGAGATTTTTATTGTCAGGAAATCATGCACATATTTTTAGTGTAAATGTTTTGACAAATTAAATATATATATATAGTAGCTTTAAAAGTGAGTCTTCATATTTATACCTTTATATCGTTAGATATTTTGTAATATTAAATCAATAGTTTATTGATTAAAATATTATCTGCAAAATTTCTTAAATTTTATTTTTAACATTAATGTTGGATTTATATTGAATTTATAAAAGTGAAATTTGTGGAAATAGAGTTCATAAATTTAGATAAAACAAAATTTAATTAGAAGCAAATAAAAACACAACCATAACATTTCTTTTCTTTTAATACAAAATTACTTTCTACTAATTTATATTCACAATATTTTTGTGTACAACTGAAAAAGCATTATGCATAAGCAAGTCTCTAAACTTTATTGGAACTCATTATTTATTTAGCGACTAAAACGTTTCAAGCAAAATACCATAATTTTAGAAATATGCAACATTTTTTTTCAAACTTGGAGTACTAAAATTGATGCCTGCAATATAAAATTTGTGAATTTAAGCTACTAATGTGAAAATGCATTTTATTTTATTATACTTATTGGGATCATTTCTATGGTAAAATATTCCGGTAAGATAAATTTAATTTCCCATCATTTACATATTTTTTACCGGAATAAATTTTCAGCATCTATCTGCATAGCAGAGGAGAGAGAGATAGAAAGAGAGAAAGCTTCCCATTACATAAATAATATTCTCATGAGACCGGATTTTGCCTGCATGGAGATTTCATCCCTAAGAAGTTTATCTCCATCTTCCTATAAGCGTAAGAGAGAGAGAGAGAGAAGGAAAAGGTAAAGGTAAAAAAATCAAAGAAATGCATGAAAACTTTAAGCTCAGCTCTTCGGAACTGTCGCCGTATACTTGAGTTAAATTATCGCACTCTTCAAAATGGTCATTTTTCCCTCCCCTCTCACATTAAGTATGCGCATAAAAGCAGGGTAAAAAATCTAGGGAGGAGGGGAAAAAGGAAAGAGAGGGAGAGAGAACAGGAAAAGGAGAATATCCTACCAAGATTAAAGCCAGAGAGAGAAAAAAACTGAAAAAAAAAAAATGGAAAAGCAAGAAGCAGAGATGGAAAAAATTCGCTGACTGGTTGAACCACCACCGTCAATCCCGTAAAGCATCTTATTACTATGCAGGAAAATCCACCCCGCACATTCAAAAATCCCTACGGTAGGAAGGGGAAAAAAGGGGGCGGATCGAATATCCCGTAACCCTTTGCAGCGCAGCCAATGCAAGAGCACTGAAAGTTCTCCCACTAGAATTCAAGTGTGGTAAAAATTACGCGCAAGGCAGATTACGTCGAGTGAGAGGGAAGGGTTCTTTGCAAACGACTTTCCTCTCTGCCCAATCACAGGCTTCCATCCCCCCACCCACTACCCGCTGGCATAAAAATATGGAAGGCTAGGGTGACGATCATTAGGTAGAGTGGATGGATACCTTTAAGATACCTTAAATTTCACCGCAGGCGTCGAAGTGATAAGGACGGGGTATTTAAGGCCATTAGGGCTAGCCCATTTTTGTTCCCCCCAAGAGAAGGATCTAGATAAGATAAAAAATGTCCCATTTTTTGAGGGGTGGTCTTTTTTTTTTTTTTTTTTTTTCCCCCTAATAAAAATTCCATGGGAAGTTGTGATGAATGGATCATTTCCGGACGAAAAAATTTCGAGTATACTGGATTTGAAACAAATGTTACCCTAGGGACTGCGTGGGGGTATAATCATAAAAAGAGAACGACTTCAGACTACATGGGTGATTCTCACACCTCCCTCTGTGAAATAAAACTAATATATCAATAGTTTATTGAGTTTATTTGACCAGAAATATATATGGGATAGCTACTATATCTGATAAAAAAAAAAAGGAATTAGAAAAGTTAGAAACATGTAATGTTTCTAAAAGATAACTTTGGCATAAGCAGGAAAAGCAACATTCAGTGACATAAATAAAAAAATAAACTTTTCAATTTAAAATTTCTTTTAATTCAGAAATTTTCTACGAATATTTTAAAATTTAAAATAGTTATTTATGAGTCAATTGCAAGATTGCATTGTTTGAAAGCCTGTTACTTGATTTATTCGATACATTTTTGGTATGTACTTTCAAATGCAACATAAAATACTTAAAATTTAAAAATAAAATTGACTTCATTATATAAACAAAAATTATTTGGAATTAAAAAAATAACTATGTTACTTTACAATGTAAAAATTTATAAAAATTATATAAATCATTTAAATATAAATTGAAATTGAAATTAATTACATTAAAACAAGATTAAAGTAATAAAAAATAACTTTAATTTGATAATAATGATTACTGAAAAATTATTGTATTATAAGAACAAAATTTTAATTTGTACATTAATTATTTTTAACTAAAAATGACCTGAGTGTAAACGAAATATTTATTTTCCTAATAATCTGAACTATTAAAACGAAATTTAATAATCGATTAATTCGCATTGAATAAAAATATAATTCTAAAAAAAAGGATGTTTTGCATAACACGTCCATTTAATTTGAAATACACCATTCAAAAATAAATCAAATTGCAGGTTTACATTACTTTTCATAGATTGACGATTTTCAATTGAGTCATCTATCTATCTCTCTCTTTATATATATATATATATATATATATATATACAGAGAGAGATGATCAAGATCAGAGAGGATCAGATCATGCATAAGATATAGTTGCAAAGGTCATTTATATAATAATAAATGCTAAAAAATACAAAAATAAATGTTTTTTTATGGAGATTCCAGAATATCATTTCAATATATAATAGGTAACCAATTAAATATCTAGCGAAAATTTGAAAAAGTGATAATATAATATATTATTTTGCTTCAAAAAATTTCTTATGTACGTTTTTTTGGAATTTTTATTTTTGTGCATTTATAAACAGTCATTTAAATAAATATTTTATAATTCTCTTAAATTATTATCAACGAGTTTTCTTTCATAAAAGTTTTTCTTTCATAAGAACACTCGGTTGTCCTCCATTTTGTTGCCCAATTCCAATACAGGCATAAACTGGTTATTTACTTATATTTTGATCTATTCAGATTACTCAATGCTTATTTTTAAAAATTCAAGTTGCACACAACTTTCAGATCGTATAAAGCCCCCACCTATAATACAAATACATATAAGGACCTATAAGAGAAAACTTAAGGACTATACAAGAAATATGAATCCTTTAAATAGGAAGAAAGACTACAAAAAATAGAAATTTATCCAATATAATACGTAAAAGCTTAGATATTAAATCAAGCATCCAGTACAAAGGCATGCAATTACATGATGCTTCATACCTCTATGAAACAAAGCAATGAGCAAATTAAATGCATCAAGGTCAAAAAATATCCAAACATTTTAGAATGTCAACAATTTAAGGGGACAAAATTTTTCAATGCCTAAAGAAAAACAACCTTAAAAAAAATTGAAACCATTGTGACAAATTTGTGGAAACCATAGTGCCAAATGTTAATCTTGCAAAAAGTTCTAAAAATTCGAATCATTAACATGAATAAAAACTAAATTAAATCAAATAATACTGAAAATATTTTTGGCTATTTATATAGAAAAAGACTATTGTTTAAGGGAGTGCCCCTAACTGCAGAATTTTGATCAATCTATGCTAATTTTGATCAATCTATGCTCACTTTAGAGAGTTTAAAAATGCATGCATCTAGTTCTTACCTCACGTCCAAAAAGCAAGATGGCGGATCGCAATAAAGACAAAGACGAAGACCAAAGGAAGTGGATTCAAGATTATGGTGATGAAACGTACCGAGCGGGGCATATGCAAAAAAAGAAATACCCCCAGAATGGAAAAAAAAAAGGAGAGAGCCATTGGAGAGAGAGAGAAAGAGAGAGAGCGAGTGAAAGAGAGAGAGAGAGCGGAATAGATTGAAAGTGTAGTGAGGAGAAATGCCCCGGGTAGCCATCGGCCATTACTACTGCTCTGCGGCGTGGTCAAATTTACATGGCGGGCATAAAATAAAAGAAAAAAAAAAAGAGAAGGAAATATTCTCAATCGATATAATCGATTTTTTGTGCCTTTTTTTTTTTTTTTTGTCTACTTTCTTCTTCTTTTCCACCTTGGCAACAGGGCCAGCTGAGAAAGCTCAGCTCCCCTCCAAAATGGTGAGGGGGGTGGGGGGAATTCGACTGCCCAGGGATGGGGGTCGGTGTTGGTCACGTGATGTTGCACGACTGATGACCTAAGTTGGGGGGGGGCAGGAGGGGGCAGAAAGGGATCGGATCTATCAGCCACACACATAGCTACATCTTCTCCATATTTTTTGCTTCCTTTCTGATTTCCTTACCACCCCCACCCCCTCAAGAGTAAAAACGATGAAAGGTAAAAATAAAAGCACCCCCAATCACGATTCTTAATAAAGCTGGGGAGTTGCATCTTTTTTTTTTTTTTTTTTTTTGGGGGGGCGCAGGGCTTGATTGATGGGAGTTTATTTAGATGAATAAAGCAGACACTTGGTTCGTGTCGGATTGCGATTTTACTGATGGCGTTTTCTCATTTTCTTCATGGCCATCAGAAATGGAAAAAATTTGCTGATGAAGTTTATTCACAGAAAATGATAGAAGTGATCTGATTGATGGCATTAAAGCAGATAGTTTTAAAAACCTAAGGGAACACTGTGATTTTTTATTTAAATGCATATTGATATCTTCAGAAATATTTGCATTAATGTAATTTGAATTACTTTAACAATAGCTATTAATTTTATCAATTATAATTTAAAAAAATTGGTTTTACAAGAACTTACTAACCAATATTAACCGATGAATAATTATGTTTTGATCTATGAATAGTTACGTATTAACTAATTAGTTTTATAATGTATTAACCAGCAAATATTAAGTTTTAGCCAATGGATAATTTTTGTGAATATTAATCTATTAAATAATTTGCATTGTGACTAATATTTTAATAAGTGACAAATTATTTAAATAAACCAGTTAAATCTTAATGGGAAATCTGATATGTATATATAGATATTCATTTCCTTTTAAGAATAGAAAATATCTAATATCTGAATTTAATTTAATACGTGGGAAAACTAATATATATAATTTCCCATGGCAAGAGAAAATGACAAATTTAAATTAAAATTAGCAAATAAAAATCATTTGCTCTTGGGGAACTGAAATGTAAGCACACACAATAAGAAAAAAAATCATTGTCCCATCAATATTTATTATCTATATTTATGCACAATAAAAATTTTACATTTGATGAAAAAGCAATAGCAATTTCTTATTTAGAATTCCCACATATTAAATTCTGATATTAAACATTTTCTAATTTTAAAATGAAATTAAAATCTTTCCATAATCATGCCAATGCTTATTGCATAACTATTGTCGATACATTTTATCACTGTACTCACGAAATCCTTCCGTTCCATCATTATGTCAAAACAATCAATCCATTTCATCCCCAAACTAAGATTTGTTTTTTATTTCATATAATACTTGCAGTTGATTTAAAATTTAAAAATTATTTGTTTTAATGACACTGTAAAATTAAAAGTTGTATTTTTTTCGTTTATTTTCCTTTAATTTGTATTACACTGTCGAAAAGCAGTATAACGGTATTTTCAATTTTCTTAAACGAGACTAATTCAATTTTAATTTCGAAAAAAATTATTTTAATTTTTAATCCGATTGATGATATTGAATTTTTCGTGGTATCGAGGAAGACAGTATTGAAGGATTTATTACAAATAAGGCTTTATTTACTATGAATATTGTAAAACAGTCTTTGCTGCCGACATCCTCTCGGTGGAGAAACAGAGCGTAAAAAATGTATTCGTTGACTAAAAGTTAGAAGCAAAATTTATAATTTAATTTTATTTATTTAATTTTATACCTGTATCATAAGAGATTCCTATATTATTATTTAAATAGTACATGTTAGAATAATTTAATAACAGTTTTTCTTGATAGTTTTGGCAAGACAATGCTCAAAATCAATATAAGGCTTCACTATAAGTAATGTAAAACGGTTTTTGCTGCCGACTCCAATTTATCGGTGAACAAACAGAGAAAAAAAACTAATAAGACAACAAGCACTAACTGAGTAAGCTGAAATTTTAATATTTTAAATATTTTCATATAAAATTTAGAAGAACAATATGAAAATGCAATGCTTTTTTTTTTTGTAAAAGTCTATGAGGTTTTTTTTTTCCTATATGCACGATATGACGAGTGGCTATTGAAATATTTTTTATATCAAATTACGCCAATGAATCTAATTAGAACGTATTTTTGCTTACTTGTTAACAAACTATTATTTTTCAATTTGATAGATTTCTTTATGTTATGAGGATTTAATGTCCTAATAGTGATAAGTTTTGGTATAATTCTACCTCTAGAATGTGTGCATTTCAGCTTGAGTAATAAAATGTCCTTATTTTTTAATTAACTTATTTAAGTTATTTCATTTGTATTGTTTATACCCCACGTTATTTGACAAATTTATCTCCTGCATTAATTTCTGACAAACTTCTCTTAAGTATTTTTTGTCATATTTATTCGCGCATGGGTTTTAATTCTTCTTCAAACTTCTCTTTTTTTTTTATTTATAGTAAAGAATACATAAATCTATAAGCTATTATGTTTGTGCTCTATATAATTTTTTTATACCCAATATGTATGTCATTTAAAATTTTGTCTGAATAATCATTGTACTAAAATGAGTCACCCATTTGCACATAAACACATTCAATGGTTGAATCATAGTGCGATGGAATAAATTATATAGTCAGCAACCATACCAAAATGAACTTAGACAGAAATATCTGGGACGATATCTCTAAAATTGATAAGTTTCCTAAAAAAAATATATTTTTTTTATCTTAGTTTTTCAATTATTTATTATGATTATTTATTAGATCTTACATTTAAATTATGCAATCTATCGGTGGTTTATAATTTAGATTACAGAATATAAATTGATTTACAAGACATGCTGAATCTTTATTAGGGTAGATATGAATTTTATATAGATCTTTTACATATTAATTCAGTTTAATTGCTCACCTCAAAAATGAAAAATTAAAAACCGAAAGTGATGTATTTTAATATTTAATTTTTCCTGATAGAAAATTCAAAATATTTAGTTTTAGAAAAAGGTTTTTTGTAATCAAAAACATCATATTTAAACTATTTTAAAACAAAATGTTTGAAACGATATTTTTAAATATAAAAAAAGGGAATATGAATAGAATAGTTTCAGAAATTTCTTAACTCAAATAAAGATAAATATTCATCTTAAATAGTTTCAATTTTAGTTCAACCTCAAACTCTACTTACACATTAAAATTGCCTTATATATAATGAATTTTTGAAAATATCCAAAATATACTGTGTAAAGTAATTGTGAGTTGAAAAACTCAGTTTTGAATTAAATGTTAAAAATTATGAGAAATTTCAATTAAAATAATGTTTGTGGGAAAATTAAAGAAACCTGAAGTAGGTATATGACATTTCCTTATTATAATTTGTTTTTGCTAAATAAGAAAATATTTTGAAATTAGAAGTCTTTTTGAAACCTCAGTCTTTTCGATTAATTCTGTTTTTATCTTGAATTTACTGTTAAAAAATTTAGTTTTATGTAATTTTAAAGATTAACCATAAATATTTCGAAATTTTGGATTTTATATTAGAGATACCATTATATAAGATACAGTATATATTTTTTTAGGATGCAAAATTAAGTAAAATAAAATAAATCCAGAAAATTTTGTCTTTAAATATAAAATTTTAATTATAATTGAAAAAAAATATGCCTTTATTAAATGCTTACATTTTTTAACATATTTGAAGCATTTTAGAGAGTTATTATTATTATTATTTAAAGTTATCTTGTGTTATTTTCTCTCAATTATTAAAAATTTGTAAATTATTTATATTGATGTCGTCAGGAGATTAAGGCTATAGCTCTAAAACTTTATAATAAAAACTCATTTAGTTTTTGTTATTTTAAATAAAATTATTATCTAATCAAGTTGTCTCGTTAAATAAATTATCATACGGTGACATTATTATTATATATATATATATATATTTATTTACAATTTTGTTATTCATTATTTTTAATTTTATATTCTTTTTAATGAACCCGTTTCATCTACATATTACAGTAAAGTATAATGCAAAGCCATATGGAAACGTGAAGTAATACATAACTAAATAGTCAATGGCACATAATATTCGTATTGGAAGTTTGAGTTTTAGTTTCATTTGTCCAATCAAGACGATAGTGGTAGAACGTAAGATTTGTGAAATTTAATTCATCTATAAATACTTTTACTGTGGTGTTTTCTGATCAGAAATTTTTCGCGACAAATCAACTTCTGACTTGCATTTAAATTGATGTTCCAATATAGCTTCAGCGAAGCGATATGCAAGTACATGAGCTTTTAACAAGCACTCTGGGCTTGCTCTTATTTGATAATGCATCATATTCATTCGTTTAGTTAAAAATTGTTACTTAATTAAACGTCTTGTACTTGTAGAATGTATGCAACTTAAAGCATTCCTATTTAAATGGATGTGGAAACTTTTGTGTGTGAATACTAATAGGCATCAATATATATCATTGAAAAATAAATTAAATTATTAATCAATTAAAATCTGGCTTTTTAAAATCGATTACTTAAAAATTATTTAAAGATTTATTTGTTAATGAGGCACAAATATTTTTTGAAGGAGGGAGGGGGAAGTATGTTTTTATTTTATTAGGCATTTTCAGTATGTTCCCCTCAAAATCAATAAAACGAGTTCAATATAAAGATATACAATCCAGATATCTTTGACTGACCGTTCTTGTAGATGATGGATGAGAAAAGAAAACTTAACTGCCTGACATCTATGTTTCTGCTGGGCTTCAATGCCTTTTTTTGCATATACTTCATCAAGGATGTGTGACAAAATAAATGTTTGAGAATTGTAAGATTAATTATTTTATTAATACAATTTGCTTCATTATTTTGTGCACCTATCATTTAGCAATTCCTTTAAATTGATGATTTTTTTTTAAGATCTGTTATTTTTTACATTTGATTTACTATTTTTATACTTTTCATATTATTTTGAACATTTCAGATATACAATATTATCAGAGTTTATCCGTTACTTTTTACCTTTCCTAAATATATAGTACGCATAATACTAGCGAGTAGCCAGAATTCATAAAATGAGACAACTAAATAATTAGACTTTATGTGAGCTGACACAAATGCTTGATCAAGCACAGAAAATATAACAACCAAAAGCAAATATATAAATAAATAAAATAAACAGAAATATCACATAAAAATTAAAAATAATAAACATGATAACATTTTGTTACAGAATTTGGATTTTTTAAATAAAGTTGAAGGATTCATATATGATTTTCATCAATCTATCAATCTATCAATCTATCTATCTATCTAAATGTATTTTTCAAAAGTATGAATTTAAGACTATCGAGTTGACTCATTGACATTGTTGTTGTTGTTTCTTCTCCCTCTTAGTCGACTTCAAAATCTAGACCAAGTCCATGAACCCGTGTGTTGTCATGGAAAGAGGGAAGCGGGGAAAGCACCTTCTGTTGCGATGGAGCAACCCTAGGTAAAAGTCTGGCTTGACTCCGAGGCGCTGAGGGAGGGCAATGCCTCCTGGAATCATATTTTGAGGGAACTACTCCGCATTTGCATATCGTATGGAAGAAAACCCGTATAACTCCCTTCAGGTAGTCTCATTAATGAGGCAAGGTGCTGAACAACACAAATGCCATCGAGTCAACTCGTCGAGTCCTCGAGTCAAATGCCATCGAGTGTCTACAACAAAGCCACCAGCTAATTAAACTTCAGCCCTAATGCTCACCAGCGGCACACCTTGCCACTGAGCCACGAGTTAGGCTTCAGCAAATGACTACGGCGAAAATTATCCCGATTTTTCTTTTTATAAGTAAATGATTCGATTGAATTGGATGATCTGAAAAGAAAACTACTGTAAAGTTGATAATTTGATTCTGCATTAATTTGCTTTTAATTTTTACACGAATATATCAGAATAGTTGTAAATTTAAGATACCTTCATAACACCAACATACTTTCATTAGATACCTTCGTTTTTAATTGCTCATTTTTTTTTAATTTACATTTTCGGTTGCTTATTTTTATACAAATTATCCTAGCATTATAGAGTATGGAAAAAAACCCAAACAAATAGTGCTGAAAAAGCACAGAACTACTTAAAGAAACTACTTCCTACTACTACTTTAAGAAACTTTAAGAAAACAATATCGATCCTTAACCTAATTGCACTTGATGAAAAATGTATGTATGATACTACACACAGAACCTAAAGGTATTAGAATTTTATAATTTATCTTTAATGTTTTGTAGCGTAAACAATACACCTATTTAAGAGTTTCCATGCCAGTGAACACCACAGTCACTTTCATAAACTTTCTATTACTACAGGAAATGATTTATTATTGCATACAGATCATGATTTCATTTATGAATGATAAATTTTATGAATATTTTTGAAAATATTCTAAATTTTTTAATAAATCTCTTTTATTTTTTACAAAAATATGTTTACAAAATAATGTGTAAACCAAAATTTAAAACTAATGAATTTGTTTCAAATTTAACAATAACAATGTTTTTTGATTATTAATAAAGCCCGTGCTTTTAATCAACTATTGTTAGAATTTATGTAATCGCGAAAGGTATACATTTCAACTGATAAAAAATAGTATATTTGAACCATCTTCGTCCTATTCGTGCTCCATTGTTAAAGTGCCCAGCTAGCTTTCAGGAGAATCCACTACTGGCCCATTGGTTACCTCTATTATCGTTACTGCTTTCAGAAACAAGGAGACTATATGGAGATTTTTATAATGAGCAGAAAGCTTGTCGCATTTATTGCCTAGTGGTAGTAAATTTTTCATGTTTTCCGTCATGCGCCCCGCATATGTGAGTAGTCTATCATGCGCCCTGCATATGCTGCGTCTGTCTGCATAAAGTATGTCATGCGCCCCTGCATATGCTGTGGCAATGTTATCCACTAACGCTACTCAAATATTCACTTCATCCAGTGGAAACTAGTTTGGATTCGAAATTCTTTTTCCCCAATGAGTCCCTGAAAATTTCGAGGGTGTTTTGTGTATGTTTTACTGCCTTACTCCTATGTATTATCTCTGAACTGTATATTAACAAAATATTATAAATGAAAATGAACAGTTGAAAACTATAAGATATGAAAGTGTCTAACTTTGAAGCAACTCCGATAGCTAAAAATGAAACAGAAAAAAATATTCAGCTTTATTGTTATTTTCTCTGAAAAATATACGCATTGCTTAGATCCATGGATGTTCTGTTTACGACCGATAAGGACAGAGAGAATGAAAATTTTCCCGGATGAGCTATTTCCATAAACGTCAGAGGGTTGTGATATTTCAGATTAGCATGATCGTCTATATCTCTTTCAACCTTTGAATTAGTTAAGAAAATAATATTATTATATTAAGAGATATGCACAACTTTTACTTATATCTTCTTCTTCGTCAACACTTCAGCTGTTACAGGCTAAAGCAGTTTCTATGGGCTTTCTCCAGCTGACTGTGTCCGGGCCTACAGATCGCCATCTGTTGACACCCAGACCCTTTATATCTCTTTCGACTAATCAACCCATCTGGTGGAAGGCCTTACTCTTCTTTGGGTGCTTTCAATTGTTGAAAAAGTAACTTTTGCTAATAAGATTTGAGTCGTTATATCTGAAAATGCGTCCGAGTCATCTTACTTTATATGTATGCTGACATAGATTATCTTCTAATGAACTTTTTATAATTTTATTATATAAGGACAGGGAATCTACAGAAATGCTGGTACGGAAATTCTTTCAAGGCGCAATATATCGAGTTGCCCTAGCTCTTTGTATTCCAAGTGTTCTAGAAGAGATTTTTCCTTTTCACACTGCCATAGCTGTAGTGACATGCTGAACCATCTAGTGGATATGCATTTGATTTACAGGATTGCAGAGTTCAATGGGTAAGCCATTCATTGATTATACTTTCAGCGATATCCGAGTCAAACAGCGATATCATATGTCGCGTGATGACAGCCATAACCTCTTTCGACACCTGCGTCAATACTTACCTTAGAGTAATTTTTCAGAGAGCCTCATGAATCATGAACGAACAGTAAGTATTTTCAACATGGAGAAAACTGCTTATGAAAGTACTGAACAATCAATTTAGAGAGACCTGCATGGCGGAATGTTTCGCTGAATCATCTGAAGGATGCTGAGTGAAGATGGTATGCATATCTGACTCATCTTTGTAACTGCCTAAACTGTTTTTTTTTTCATATGCATTGATTAATAAATCGCACATTCACTTATGTCGAGTCCATTTATTTCGTGTGTTAACTGCCAGCACTGAATGCATTTCTGACTCTGTATTTTGATGTAATTCTGAACAATCTATGCATACATCCATTTAAAAGTTTTTAAATATGGTGCTTAGGCACCCAGTATAAATTTTATACAGTCTGTGTTGAAATCATAGACATTACAAAAAAATCCACCAAATATAATTTACAATTTCTTTATACTCCATTTTAAATTTTTGTTTGAAGTCATAAGCCTTACCATAGTATAAAAGATGTGATTATGCATTGAATTTACATTTCTTCTATCATAACATTATTTACACTGCAAAGAAAATACTCTAAAAGCTTTTGAACTCCAGATATTTAAAAACTAAAAAATTTAGTTCGTTTCATATATATTGTATTATATTCGTTTCCAATAACATTATTATCAGAATTTTCTACATTGGGAATTTAAGATTAGATGTTTCTATCAGCGTATGCATTCATTTTCTGGATGTAACACACTCAAGGGGCAAATTTGAGTCTTACTTTAAAATTGGCTTATCATTAAAAATATAAAGCCTGATTTTTATGAAAGGTAACAATGATCAAATAACGTTTCTGAATTAGCAAATTTATATCTTTTTGCACATGTCAGCATTTTTTTTTTCGTCAATTAAGAAATGCCTGTCTTCGTTGGACAGAAACAGTCCCGAAACTGTGAAGTGAGGCTGTTCGCTTTCTGCCTGTAAACAAGTAATAAATAAAAAAAAATTAAAGTCTATTCCCACTTTCTTTTTCTATATTGCAGAAAAGTTCTTTACAAATAAAATTAAAATTTTGCTTTTACATCTGGAGCCATCTATTATTAGATGCATGCAATTTAAATCTAAAAAAACAAAAATTAATTAATTAAATTTAATTATTGAATTAATATTTGAAAAACTCTATTAACATCCAAGTGTCATCCACTACAAGTTAAAAAATTATTTGAACTTAAGTGGATGAATAGGAAGCATTTTATGAACGATTGAAAATTTGAACATGATATATATAGGGAGAGTGTGAGCTAATAGAAGGAATTGAAAAAGACATGACATTACAGAAATTCATCGAAAATTGTATGAAATTTATTTGTTTCCAGAGAGCAATTATGGGTAGTATTCGAAAAGTACTCACTCCTAACATCAACGAATATCAAAAAACTTTTGTTTCTAACTAGCAAACATAAGTGGTGAATAAACAGTACTGACTGCTAACATTGAGAATATTATGCACGATTAGGTAACGAACAAAATAAGTTCGTGTAGTCATTTGTAGCCTACCATACCGAGATATTCCACTTCAGCGTCTGTAGGATTCTGTATGAAAACGATATGCATCCATAGTTCACCTTTGTTACGTATTACTTTTTTTGTGCCTATATATATATTAATTTAGTGTATTTGCCTTTATGGTATTTTTATGAACTCTTTTAACGTGTCAGAAAATCCTTTGATATCATGCATTGCTGTGCGATACCGTGTTATTTAGGTTACTTTAATCTTTTGGAAAAATGTAAAACTGGGGAGGATTCTGTATATAGATACATACATAAAATTCTGAACAACTCAATGGCTGAAGTGGCAACGTGCGCCACTGGTGAGCATTAGGGATTAGATACAATCCACTGGCGATTTTGTTGCAAAAATAAGTTTTTGAAAAATAAGCAGACTCGATGGCGTTTTTTTGATGTTTAGCATCTTGCCTCGTTAGTCGGAATGTCTGGAGGGAGTTTTCCGAGTTTTCTCCCATACGATACGAAAATGCAAAGGGTAGTTCCTCCTAAAAGTCTTCCCATAAGGTACTTCCCTCCTTCTTCAACAACACGGAGCCAAGTCAGACTTCTACCTATGAATGCTCCATCCCAACAGACGCTGTCCCTTTCCCTCCATCCGTGAATAAATTACTCATGGGATGTCCGACCCGTACTGCAGGATACTGAGGATTAGACACACAAAAAGAAACACTTACACACAAGTACATACACACACACATATATATAATGATTTTAAAATTAATCATTAACGGATTGGTGAGATGGTCAGTAATGTTTGACCTACAAGATTATCCAATGAAGGGAGCCTGATGGCCGAGTGGTTAGCGCTCTGGTGCTCGGTACCAGAGGTATCGGGTTCAAATCCCGGCTTGCCCATGGGTGTTTGTAGTGGTTCAAAATCCACTTTAAACCGTAGGTCCCGGTCCTAATAGGGTCGTAGAGCGTTGCGGGGGCATTGTTACTCCGTGGCTTATCTTCAAGTTTGCACGCGCCCCCTGGGTAATGCAAAAGTCAGCAATGTCTGTGCAGCACTTGCCTTAAGGCATCAAAGACAATTGTCTAAGTGGTTTCCAGCATGCATTAAAACAAAAAAAAAGTTTATCCAATGACGTCCGGAAAATGTATTTATATTTGGACATATTTTTCGTTTTTCCTCTTGTTACCAGAAACTTACTCACCATCAATGCTGAAAATATAACTATCAAGTAGGGTGTTTATTAAGTTAATTAATTTTCTGTTTATTCTCTGAACATCGGAGAAGTGACGATATTTAGGCACTTCATTGCCATTATGTACAAAATGAACATAAGGCTTTTTAAGCAAATGAACTTTTTGGTTTTTTAGAAGAAAAATAATAAAATTCCAAGAAGTGATTTCCCTTGAGAGAAGCAGAAAAGGAAACAGAAGTAAGAAACTGCCACTTTAAGGACATATATGAGAAGGTTCGATTTGCTTTGGTAGAGGAGGATCGTTTAAGTAAACTAATTGGAAAATCTTAACCGTGATATGGTTTAAAAAGAATACTAAAATTTACCATAATTCTATAACCCCAATTTTACATGTAGGACAAATTAATGTATTATAAATATGAATATAATTTGATAAAAATGCAAGAGTAAATTGATTTAAATTAAACATTTGATGATTTGAAAGTGTGCCCCGTAAAAAACATTTAAAACGCAATAAGATAACAAAAAATTCCTTATAAAATTTTTTATAATTTAAATGTTTCACGCATGCTCTCTAATATAAGCACCTTCATTTATATTTCCCAAATTCTTTTGGCAAATTTCATAGATACTAGTTCTTTGAGACAATATATTTAAATCTGGAAAATGTAAAATGAACTCATTTGTCAGTTTAGACTGTAGGGACGAAACTGGAAATTATTAGGCACACACAAACATTCTTAATAGGCAGGAACTGTAGAAACACAGTGAAATCCATATATACATAAATAAAATAAGAAATCTAACCTCCAGGAAATCAGTAAAAGAAGTCATAAAAATTTTATAATTATTATGACTTTTTATGTATTATTATTATTTTATGTATTATTATAATACTATTTATTAGTACATTGTACCTTTATAAAAAAAATGTTCATTATATATCATGTTTGTTCTGTTATTCATCGGATCCAAATAAAGAAATCTGTAGCAACATATTCTTGAAGAACCAAAATTCCTTCTATTTAGAAGCAGCAAGAGTATAAAACTACAGTACGACTGTGCAACTGGTTTTAATGGAAAACTTCGAATCACGTAAGGAATGACCAGCTATAACGAGTGTTTAAGACATCCAATAGGAAGGGAAAAAAGTTAATGGTTCAAAGTTCGAAACACTAAATCCTGTATTTGATAAGATGATAATGTCATTAAAAATAATGTGGATAATAAAGTTCAACTACACTCATGTCCATAAATTAAGGATAATTCAGAATCACACAGAAATTGAACTCTAAAATAAAAATTTCACCTGTAGAATTATCACACACATCTTGAAGAAGAATATGCAAATTACAGGAAACCACCAGATGGAGCGGATAGTACGTCACAATGATGAGAGTATAAGAGAGGGTATATAAGGAATGGTGGCAAAGAAGTAAAATTGCTCACAAGCGCTTTAAAAGCCTTTCAGGGCAATAACCGCATAGTTATGGCACAAAGGAAGCATTTGGATGATTTTTACGTGGTAGAATTATCGGACGACTGGAATGTGGACGTACCCAGCTGGAAGTATCCGAGGAACTTGGAATCGCCCAGAGTGTCATCTCCAGGCTTTGCCAACGATTCCAAGATGATGGTAATGTGAGTAGATATTACAGCACAGGTCGTCCCCGAGTTACAACGCCGAATAAGGATCAGTATTTAGCAGTTACTGCCAAAAGAATCAGACGGAGCACAGCATCAGACCTGTCTCGTCAGCTCTTTTTCAGCTACCGGTACGACAGTCTCAAGGCAGACCGTGTACAGACGTTAGGGCACATTGGTCTATATGCTCGTAGGCCTGTCAGATGTGTTCCACTTACCGCAACTCACTGTCGCCTGCGATTAACCTGGAGTAGAGAGCATGAATTGTGGACACCGCAACAGTGGTCTTGTGTGATGTTTTCCGACAAGTTCAGGTTTAGTTTGCAGTCTGATTCTCGCCGGACTTTCATATGGAGAGTGCCAGGTTCCGTTACCACCAAGAAAACACCATTGAACGACACCGTTACGGTGGTGCAGGATGGCTCGTTTGGGAGGAATTATTCTTGGTTCCAGAACTGACCTGCATGTTCAAAGTGTAACGATGACAGGCCACATCTATCGGGATGTCATTCTGGAACAACATGTACGTTTGTTTCGGGGCGCCATGGGTGCTGAATTTCTGTTTATGGAGGACAACACCCGTCCTCACCGTGCAAACATTGTAGACGAATGCCTTCAATTGGAGGATATCACCCGTATGGATTGGCCAGCATACTCACCGGACTTGAATCCAATAGAGCATGTGTGGGATATGCTTGGCCGACGAATTGCAGCCCGTCAACCCCCTCCCACTGTCAACCGGAACTTCGGAGGGCATTGCTTGATGAGTGGTGTAATATTCCCCAAGATCAGATTGACAATTTGATACTCAGCATGCCTAGGCGTTGTAAGGCCTGTATTGCATCGTCCGGGAGACATACTCCATATTAACCATCATACTAACCATGTTATACTGCTTTTGTAAAATAGGTTCTTTTTGAAATTTGCTCCAGGGAGTAAAAATCGCAATTTGTATTAATTATGTCAAACATACAGCATCTGTTTTGCTCTTTCTTTGTTTAATAAATAGACTTTACAAATAAGTCAAATTTGTTTTGCTTCTGTCTCTTTCTTTTGTCTGAACTTCATTATCCTTAATTTATGGACATGAGTCTATTTATTAATTAGATTCATTGTATTGATTCATTAATCAACCTATTTACAAATAAAAAAATGAAGTCATATTAAGGAAACAGTTTAACCTACTGATTACAGTAACAAGATGAGAAACTTATCTCAGATATAGCGAGTTTTTATTACAGTTCAAATATTTATAATTTATCAAATTAACTTTTAATTTTAAAATATGCAGCCATTAGAGTATCCAACCAGATATTAACTGATATTTCCAATGCCTTCTTAATACATATATTCATTTATCTTTATTTATCAATCTTACTTTTGAAATAAAAATAAAAACGTGCATCGTAAAACATTTTTCCTCGTTGACGACAGATTGAAGAAGAACAATTTATTTCAAATAGAAATATTTTCTTTTTCACTACACTTATAATATTTATAATTATTTTTTTTTAATTTTTAAAAATTGATATTCATATGACTATTTAGCCACGCAATGTCAACAACAAAAAATATGTGAAACAGTTTTGCCGGGTGACCATAGTTACAAGAAGGTGAATGTATCTTAAAAATAGAAATCTTTTCTTTTCACTAGATTTATGATGTCTATGATTAATTAAAAATTTTAATTTTAAAAATCAATATTCAAAAGTATTTAATCACGCATTTTCTGACATAACCTATGTCATCAACAAAATATCCCATTTTCATCCATGTACACATTCATTAATCTTTCTTACCAACCTTATTTTTGAAATAAATAAAAAAATATAATAAAAAATCGTGTATCGTGAAACGGTTTTGCCGGTTGGCCGTTTTCTTTTCGCTACATTCATAATGTTTATGATTAATTAAAATTTTGAATTTTAAATTGAATGTTCACACATGACGTACTTAGTCACGCAATTTCTGTCATAACCTACGTCATCAACAAAATATTCATCTTTATCAATAAACAGATTCATCTTTCTACCAGCATTATTTTTCAAATAAAAAAGTATATGCATTTAAAAATAATCAAAGAAATATTTTCAAAAAAACTTATTTCTTCAACAAAAAAAAAAAAAATCGTGTATATTGAAACGATTTTGCCGGTTGATCATAGTTAAAAAGTAAGGGCTTCTATTTCTGAAGTACATTGCTCTTTCTTGTATGAGCAATGTACTTCACAAATAGAAGTCCTTACTTTTTACTACATTTATAATGTTTATAGTTAATTAACTTAATTTTAAATTTTAAAGTCAATATTCATATGAGTATTAAGTACCTCAATTTCCGACATAGCCTATGTCATCCATAGAATATAAATCTCCATCAATGTACAGATTCATTTATCTTTTTTTACCAACCTTATTTTTCAAAAAAAAATCATATATCGTGAAACAGTTTTTGCCATAGTTATAGAAGACCATATAGTTCTACAGATCATAATTATACAAGAATAGCAATGTACCTCAGAAATATAAGTCTTTTATTTTTCTTTTTATAATGTTTATAATTAATTACTTAATTTTAAATTTTAAAATCGATATTTTGAGTATTCTAATTAATCCATCAAACAGATTCATTTATCTTTTTTTACCAACCTTATTTTTTAAAAAATCATATGAAACAGTTTTGCCATAGTTATAGAAGACCATATATCTACAGACCATAATTATACAAGAATAGCATGTACCTCAGAAATATATGTCTTTTATTTTCACTACTTTTATAATGTCTTAATTTTTAAATTTTAAAAATCGATATTCATATGAGTATTCTGACATAACCTATGTCAATCAACAGAATATCCATCTCCATCAATGTACAGATTCATTTATCTTTTTTTACCAACCTTATTTTCAAATAAAAAAAATCATATATCGTGAAACAGTTTTGCCATAGTTATAGAAGAAATACAAAATAAATAAACCTCAGAAATATATGTCTTTTATTTTCACTACTTTTATAATGTTTATAATTAATTAACTTAATTTTTTTAAATTTTAAAATCGATATTTATGAGTATTCTGGTTGTCAATCAGAATATCCATTCCAACAATGAAGATTCAATCTTTTTACCAAACTTATTTTTCAAATAAAAAATAAAAAATAAATAAAATAAACGTGAAACAGTTTTGCCGGTTGATCATAGTTTGAAGAAGAGCAATTTATCTTAGAAATAGAAGTGGTTTCTTTTCACTACATTTACAATATTTATAATTAATTAACTTAATTTTAAATTTTAAAGGATATTCATATGAGTATTTAGCCACGCAATTTCTGACATAACCTATGTCATCAGCAGAATATCCATCTCCATCAATGTAAAGATTATCTTTTTTATCAGCCTTATTTCTAAAATTAAAAATATTATCGTTCATCTTGAAACAGTTTTGCTTTGTTTGTATGAAGAAGTAGTAGTTTAAGAATATAAGAAGGACCATAGTTTGAAAAGAGCAATGTATCTCAGAAATCGAAGTCGTTTCTTTTCACTACTTTTATAGTGATTATAATTAATTAACTTAATTTTAAATTTTAAAATAAATATTCATAGGAGCATTTAGCCACGCAATTTCTGACATAACCTATGCCATCAACAGAATATCCATCTCCATCAATGTACAGATTCATTTATCTTTTTTTACCAACCTTATTTTTCAAATAAATAAAAAAAAAAAATAAAATAAAAACAAAAATCGTGTATCGTGAAACAGTTTTGCCGGTTGGCCGCAGTTACAAGAAGAGCAATTTATCTCAAGAAATAGATAGTTTTTCTTCGCACTATCCAACATCCATCCCTCATGAACCGAAAACGTTTCCAAGTCCCTATCGACTAAGTCTACCTGCGCGAGAGGCTTTTGGGGGTTCAAGATCAGGTAAAACGGCCCGTTTTATCACTTAGTTGCCTCTGATATGTCCCACCGGCTGATAAAGAAGCTATCTTTTCTGTGTGTGGCCTGCCTTTTTTTTCTTTATCTCCTGTTTTATATCCTGTAGCTGTTCCCTATGCCGTTTTATTTCGCAGTTGTAGCCGACAGGGAAGTATGTATTGCTGTGAGAAATAGTCTGGGCTATGATTTCGGGTTCTTTCTTCTACCCTGCAGGCAGGTGTGCCCCGTAGAAGAACACGGGGTTGGGTTGTCAATACAAAGATGAAAAGCGTTTTGGCTTTCGGATGGGTTGATGGTGGTTCTTATTTATGCTGCTGTGTTGTGCGGAGGATTATAAGAGGTGGCGTGTGCCTTGTTGGGAAGGATTCAGTAGATTGTTAACTCATCAGTACTTATAAGCACCTTTGATTATCAGTTATACTATATAATTATAAATTTGATAGCAACTGAAATGAAAGTTCTAAAATAAAATTTTCATATATGATAAATCGGAATTTATAAGTTGCTACTTTTTTCTGTTTTGAAAAAAATTGAAGTTTGAAAAAATTGAAGATAACTGATTTATAAATTTATTATTTAATTTCAAAATTTGTTCTGTAACAGAAATTGCTTAAAAGAGATTAAAATATTCGAATGGACATGCTAGCAGGCAAAAGAATTTAACCTTTCGAAGAACCAACCATTTGGTTTATAAGAACCTTTGGATCTGTTATATATAATTATAAATTTAATAGCAACTGAAATGAAAGTTCTAAAATAAAATTTTCATATATGATAAATTGGAATTTATAAGTTGTTACTTTTTTTGGATTGTGAAAGTTAACTGATTTTATAAATTTGTTATATAATTTCAAAATTTGCGCTGTAAGAGAAAATTGCTTAAAAGAGATTGAAATATTCAAATGAACATGTTAATTTGCAAAAGGATTTAATTTTAATGAAATCAAAAAAAAAAAAATAATTAATTAAATTAGTAGATTTGGCAATATTCTATTTTTCATTTGTTTTAATTATTGAAAAAAAAACAGTCATTTGGGTTAATTATTGGTAAATATGCGTGTATATCCAAGATACAATGAAGATTATTGGGATAAATTGTATAGTTGTTTTAAGTTAATTTTTTAAACTAATATTGTATAAATTATCAATGTAAAATGAAACTCTAAAAAATAAAGTACGTAGCGGATAAATAAAAGTTTTAAAATGAAGTTCTCACATACGGTAAATCGTAATTTATAAGGTGTTACTTTTTCTTAATCGCAAAAGCTAACCTGTTTTTGTGTAGGAAAACAAAAATAAATATACAAGTACTTTTGTTTTATTCCGTACTAAATTATGTACTAAATTTGCTAATTTAAAAATATTTTAATAAACCTTTTAATTAATTTAATTTTCATATCAATATATACATATTAATCAAATGCTGCGAATTTATTTGAAATGACATTTGATTACTGTGTAAAAATTATATTAACTAGAGATATAATATTTAACAAATATCTTTATTACTAATTATAAATGAATAGTTAGCAACTGATCAGCTTTTCATGCTTAAAATATAATACTAATATATATATTAAATATAAGTGATTCAAGGGTCAACTTTGAGTGATGGTACAAGTTACAAAACCTACTTTTTTTTTTACAGCTCCAATGTATATAACCAATGAAGCCCTCGATTGAGTCAATTGGAATCTCATAAATGAAAACAAAATTGTAAATGCAGAATAAGAACAAAATAGAGTGCCATCGGGGTTGACAGCCAAAAACTTAAAAACCCATCACGTGACTAGTATAAGTTGGGGTATTGTGTCTTCTGTTGCGAGAAATTAGTTTGAAAATGTATTCAAGTGCCCTTCAGAACATATATTCCTATATAAAAAATATGTTTTGATAAGCTGTACCACCCATCAAAGTTTATCCCGTGACAGTTGGATCATCCTATATTATATCACACATAGGCATAAACTTTAACATTTTCGGTTCTTAAGGCATTCTGCTAATATTTAATTTGTAAAAAATTCTGCACTACCAATGACGAACGATATAAAAGTGTTAATCGAAAATCTAATTATTTCAATATAGAGTTTATAATTAATTTTTCCCTCACAGTTAAATTATAAAATCTTAAATTATAAAGAAATTAATTTCATTAATGAGGCATGAGCGACGACTGACTAGCTTGGTACCACAGGCTTCGTGTTCGAGACCTGGAGGGGGCATGGATGTTTTAAGTGATACGGAATCCACTTTAAAACGTAGGCCCCGGTCTAATAAGATTGTAGAACGTTATATTTAAAGCGTCGACTAAAACTAATGTCCGAGAAATAACCTTTTTGCTTTGATAAAATATTCTTTTCAAGAGTGGTGGATGTAGATCTTTGTTTGGGTGATTTCCTGTCATAGTAATGATACAAATTTAAATTTATCATACGAAAGCTCAAAATGTATATTGTGATTGAGTTAATTCAAGGAAAACTATGAAGATTTCCTTTACAAGAATAAACCCTGTATAATGCTAAATCTACAAAAAAATAATTTTAATAATCTTAATTTCCATTTTTTTTTAATAAGAAATTATGCTGATATATTTAAACAAGCACGTATTGGAAAAAAATTTAAAATTACCACACAATAATGCTGTAGCAATGCATCCGAAGTTCACATATTGCTTCATATTTATTTATTTAATTTGTACCAGCAACCTTACCAAAATAATTCCCAATGTTAACACCATGTGTCGCTGCTCTCATGTCAGGGACCTGCATAACCTTCTGCTTTCATTTCCCAATTACACTGAATTTAAACTTTTCCCCTGCCGCTCCTTTTCTTTCGCTTTTTACTCCATTCTTCTACCTTTTAACGAAAAGATAATGACAAGAAAAAGCAGACCTGAAGGACAACTTTACTTAATGATTTCGTACTTCTTTTATACACTTTTAGCTGGGGTTGTCGAAAGTTATGGTACTTAACTGCATCTTCTTCTTCTTTGCTTCTTCTTCTTTTTTGAGTTTTTACTATTATCATTATTTTTTTTATTTCAAGACCCATCATTTCCTTTTTTAAGACTCCATCTGTCGTATGTGTGCTATAATGACGGAAAAAGATTTTCAACACTACCTCCTACCCCCTCCATTTCGTTCTATTCAATCGTTCTAAAAAGATTGAAGGGGCCCTAGAAAAAGGGTGGGGGTGGGATGCAACGATCATTATGTACAGCGTTCAACCTGTTACGTACAAGGCTGTATCATTACTCTAGGGCAAAAAAAAAAAAAAAAATGCCTAAACTAACAGTAGCTTCACTTTCAAGTGTTGTTCTTTATATCTATATCTTATTTTATATTTTTTGTCTCGTTGCCCTCTTATTTCTGGGACGCCTCTTTGTTTGGTCCTTAGTCCTTGTCAGAGATTTTTTTCTTCTACTGTGTAGGAAAAAGTCGAACGTCAGCAGAAACAAACAAATCGTTCTGGATTTATAATGTTGAGGTCTGTAAAAGAAAGGAATTTTATTATCTCTCATTTTTATACTGTAAATTACCTTACCATAGAATTTTTTTTTAAAATTTTAATGCGTTTGTTTGTTGTTTTTTTCTTTATCAAGACGCTATGAGGGGTTTTCTACATTAAACCTTTTGTGACACGGAAAACTTCTAATGCTTCTAATGTTTGCTGTTGTTTTCTATTAATTGAACTTTTCTGAATTTTGGTGGTTTACTGACATATTTACCCCTGATGTAAAATATTATAACAATTTTCAATATTGTTAAGAAGTCATGAGAGACTTTCTATTTTAAATTTACTTGAGTGCCATGGAAATCTTCCAATGTTTGTTTATTTCGAATTAATTGAATTTTCTGACTGATTTAATGCCTTTTTATTTAATAATAATATAAAATATTATAGCAATTTTCAATATTATTAAGAGACCATGATGGACGTTCTATATTAAACCCACTTTAGTGGAATGGAAACTATAATGTTTCTAATGTTTGCTGATGTTTTCTAATTAATTGAAATTTTCTGACTGGTTTACTGACTTTATTATTTTCCACTGATAAGGAATATTATAGCAATTTTCTATATTTTTAAGAGGCCAAAGGTATTTTATGTATTAAATCCACTTGGGTGTCATGGAAAACTTTTAATGCTTCTAATGTTTTCTGTTGTTGTCTAATTAATTGAATTTTTTCTGAATTTTGTATTTATTTACTGACCTATTATTTTCTACTGATAATGAATATTATAGCAGTTTTCAATATTATTAAGAGGCCATGAGGGGCTTTCTATTTTTAAAATTACTTGGTGCCATGTAAACTTTTAGTACTTCTAATGTTTGCTGTTGCTTTCTAATTAATTGCTTTTTTTAATTTTCTTCGTTTGGTTTACTGGCCTATTATTTCTTACTGATAATGAATATTATAACAGTTTTCCAGTATTATCAAGAGACCAGATGGGGCTTTCTGTATTAAAACCCACTTGGGAGTCACGGAAAACTTCTAATGCTTCTAATGTTTACTGTTACTTTCTAATTAATTCAATTATTTTGAATTTTCTGATTGGTTTACTGATCTATTATTTTCCCCTGATATGGGTATTATAGTAATTTTCAATGTTATTAAGAGGCCATGGAAAATTTTTTCGGGCTTCCTATATTAAACCCATTTTGGTGCCACGGAAAACTTCTAATGATAACATCTGGAAGTTCGCATCAAACTTTCTTAGACTTTTGAAAAGACATTTCAACCTATAAATTTATCTCAGACAGCTAAGTTTTTTATAGCGAAGACGTTAGAACACAAGAGCTGCAGAACTTTTAGTCTAAGGGTTACTTGTAAAAGTCTGGAATATTTGGCATTTTTCTTCAAATAGAAATATTTATTACACATATCCATTGATTGTGAATTTTACATTAATTTATGCAAATCAATCAAAATAAATTTTACAAATTACTAGGCATTTTCAATGAACAGTACTTTTGCTGGGAAGAAATATTTTTTTCTAAAAGAAAATTTTAGAAATCTACCTAATTTATTTAGAAAAGTAGAAGCTAGCAAAAAAGCTTTAGCTTTTCTGTTACTTTACAGCATTTAAAATATTCAAGAATGATGTTTGAAAAAAAAAAAAAAGAGAATATTAAATAATAGTTTTATGAAAAACTATCTCTCAAGAAATCGTTTAAAAAATTAGTAAAATTTATAATTAAAATTTTGCATCATAAAATTTACTAAGAAGAAATATTAATTTATTTTCTATTACCTGATGGAAAGTAAACATGGTAATTCTCTTAAAGGTTGGAAATGTAATTTTTTTTTTTCTGTTTTTTCTATTGTTTATGTATAATTTTTTTTGTCTACATAATTTAAGATTTTTACAATAAATTTAAATTCCAAAATTTGAATATTCCATTTAAATAATGATCGGTAGAAACATATAACAAGTTTTCTATGCAAGGTTTAATTAATGTGCACTCATTTATAAGAAAAAAAAAGATGCATCTTGAAGACATATAGTTTTTAATTGAAAAACCATCAAATGGAGGCAGATAATTCTAAAGACCTCCTAGAAGGAAATTCCCTAAGAAAAGTCTCAGACTAATTACACTCTGGTTTTACAAGACTGTTAAACACGTCTTAAGGTATTTGAGACACTGGTATGTAACATATACTTAAGGTATTTAAAGCATTATGGTATACCTTATTGTTATTTATATATCTTAGACGTGTATATTCTGGTATACAAAACTCTTATACACGTCTTAAATATAAGACACTTTGGTATACAAGACTCTTATAAGATAAGATATTTAAGGCGTTCTAGTATACCAGATTCTTATACTTGTCTTAAACTATATATAAGACACTCTGTTGTTATAACACTAGTGACAAAAGTCATGGGATAGCAATATGCAAATTTTCAGATAGTAGCAGTTAAATGCGCAGTGCTTTTCTTTATTTCTATTTCAAGTTATTCATGTGAAGAGGTTTTGACGTGATGACCGCACGACGGGAATTAACAGACTTTGAACGCGGAATGTTCTTGAACGCTAGACGCATGGAGTCATGCCATTTCGGAAATCGTTAAAAATTCAAACATTCCCAGAGTGTCAAGAGTGTGCCTTGAAATTTCAGGCATAACATCCCACCATGGACAGCGCAGTGGTCGACCGCCTTAACGACCGAGAGACGTCTGCAAAGAGTCGTAAATTCTAACAGACAAGCGTCAAATAACCGCAGAAATCAATGTGGGACGTACAAGGGACTTGTCTGTTAGAACTGTGAGGAGATTTGGCTTTCTTGGGGCTATTCCAGCAGAAGACCGACTCGAGTGCCTTTACTGACAGAACGACATCGCTTGCAGCGACTCTGCGTGAGCATATCGGTTTGGTCCCTAGATGGAGATGGAAACCGTGGCCTGGTCCGATGAGTCACGATTTCAGTTGGTAAGAGCTGATGGTAAGGTGTGGCGCAGACCCTTGGACCCAAACTGTCAGCAAAAGCACTGTTCAAGCTGGTGGTGGCTCCATGGTGTGGGCTGTTTTCATGGCATGGAGACTGGACCGAACATTTGACTGGGTGCTTATGTTCATGCTTGATCACTTGCAGCCATTCATGGACTTCATGTACCCAAACAACGATGGGATTTTTATGGATGACAATGCGCCATGTCACCCAGGCCACAACTCGCGATTGGTTTGAAGAACATTCTGGACAATTCCAACGAAGCCACCTAGATCGCCCGACTCATCCCATCGAGCATTTTGGGACATCATCGAGAGGTCTGTTCGTGCCCAAAATCCTGCACCATCAACGCTTTCACAATTATGGACGTCTATCGAGCATGGCTCAATATTCCTGCAGAAGACTTCCATGAGTCCATGCCACGTCGAGTGCTGCGCCGGGCGAAAGGGCCGACACGATATGCAAAAGATGTATCCCATGACTTTTGTCACTTCAGTGTATTACTAATCCCTTGGTGCAGAAGCTACACTAGGTCCAGAAGACCCCACTGGCTGGATCATGCGAGGAACCAGAGGGCTGAGACCCAGCTAAACCTCAAGACAGCGCTCTTTTTAGAAGGACCTATTTAAAATGGATTACGCACATCCATGCGTACTCGTTCATTCAGGCCCGTAATTCTTATACAGACTCTTATACACGTTTTATATAAGGCACTCTGGTATGATTCAAAACATCTTAAAGTATATAAGACACTGGTTCTTAAGGTGTATATAAGGCACTCTGGTATAACAGACTTTTTATGCACGTCTTAAGGATCTAAGCCTCTCTGGTATATAAAACTCTAACACACATTCATTTGTCCCATCGTTTCAGTGGGTAGCCATGTTAATAGTTTAGGAGTTCTATTACACATATCCATTTATTGTGAATTTTCATTAATTTACGTAGATCAGTCAAAATCAATTTTACAAATTACTAAGCATTTCCACTGAAGGTACTTTTACTGGGATGTAATGACTATTACCGTAAGCCACAAGAAATCTGCATTATGAGTCTAATGTTTGAAAATAAAGAAATATTTTTTTGCTGAAAGAATACATCGCCTCTAACGC
>BPLR01017583.1:0-20141 GCA_021605095.1 Caerostris extrusa
TTCATCAACTCTTTATTCACTTCCGAAATGGGCAAATTGAATTGTAAGAAGTTATATATATAAAAAATTTTAAGAAAAAATATATATTACTTCATTCCACCTGTAATTACAAATATAAATATACAAGAATGAACTAACATGTTAATGTTTGATTTTTCAAGTATTTATGCAATCAGTTGCTTAGAAAAATGTTGCAAAAATATGTTTTAACTTTGCATATGAACTATTTATATTTATGCAGAGCATTAGTAATAATGAATTTTCACAAATATTCATAAAATATTACTTTTGTAAGGAAAGTAAAAACTTACCAACTTTTTCAACAACAAGAGATATAAGTCCATCGTCAATATAAATTTTGTTTCCAGGAACAAGTACTTTAGTTATATTTTTATAATCCACATGGATAATATCTGCACTACATTTTTCTTTATATTCATCAGCAGTTACAATTTTCACTTGGTTGTCTTTTTTTATTTCCACTTCTGCTGATGGACCCTAATCAAAAAAATATCAAATCAATTTTTTATAGGAACATTACATTTAAAAATAATTAGTATTTAAATAAGAAGTGAAACTTTTTCAAAAGACACAACTTGTTAGAAATCATTCTAGCAATTTAAAAATAAGAATGTTTTATGAGTAACTTCATTAAAAAGCTTTTCCAACACAATGAATATATTTTATATATATTTATATTATAGCTAAAAATGCATATAAAGGTACATAATTGCATAAATATAAAGGAATATAATACAAATAATAAAAAATGGATAAAATTAGTTTAATACATAAATACTAATAAATTTTTTACAAAACAGGAACATATCTTAAAATAAGATTTGCAATAAAAATTTGCAGTTATTTAAATACTGTTGCATCAAATATAAAAATATAGTTAAAATGAGTCTTTTAGATGCAGCCTTGAAAACTACTTTGATTTGAAACATAATTGTGAACACTTACAAGTTTATATAAGCTATTTAAAAATTAGAAGATATAAAAATTATGAACTTCTATTTTATACATAGCAGCTACCACCTTACCAAGACCTCAAGGACCAATCCAGGGAAAGTATCATTAATTTTTTTTTTTTTTTTTTATGATTTTAAGAACATATTGTTATAAAATTTATTGCAATATATAAAAAATTACTTTTTAGTTAAATAATAATTAATTACAACTATCCGTTAAGTTTTTCTATTATTGTAAAAATGTTTCTGTTCTATAAAAAAATATGCATGTACATAGTGTAAAAAAAAAAAAAAATACCCCTACCCCATGTTTGTGACCAATTGACAATAGCAAGGACAGAATAAGTAACTATTATAAAAACAAAAGAATGTGCAAAATTTTGAAACCAAATAGTGATGGGGAGGGGAAAGAAGTGGACTTCCATATCACCTAGGCAAAAATTTACTGTCTTGTAAAAAAGGCTCGATCTGATGTGGTCAGAGTCAAATGAATCTTTCCTTTAATGCAGTAAGTTAGTCATTATGTCTGTGCCCCATAAGCAAATAATTGTGCATGTTTCACAAATTCGTTTTTTACTACATATGTTATTTAATAATTATAATTTGAAAATAAACTGCTTTAATTTGCTAAAAAAAAGTTACAATATAGATAATTTGAAACAAGATTAATGAAAAAGAAATGCTACAAACACAATTCTAAATCTATAGTAATAAGTTTGAGGAATTATTAGCTCATTAAAAGTGGACTTGTGTTTGATAATAGTTAAATGTTAATATGCAATTTTATTAATGCTCAAAATGCTAATTCAAACATACCATGATCACTTAAAAGCCTGGTAGGAATTATTAAGGCATCAATTTAACAGCTCTATTTTAGGATAAAAATTTCTTTTATATAAATTAAAATCTAGTTGCATTATTTATAATGAAAAAGATATAGTACTAGGCAATAAACATAGAATATGTCAATAACATCTAAATAATTTTCGCTAGCTGATTATTTACTGATGAAGGTTTCTGTTAGACTACTAAATACTTTTATAACTAATAATTAACCAATTTCTTTTATTTTGTATGTAATCAATACACATGGGATGTTTATGGAATACTGCCTGTTAATACAAAGTATTTACTGAAATATAAAAGAAAAAAAGGAGAAAATATAGTTTTCCAGTGAAGTAAAAGAGAATATAATGAAAAACAGAAGAAAGGTTTTTATGACTTTTTAAAAATAAATTACTTTTAAAATTATACTGAAAACACATTTAAGTTTATTTCAGCTTAAAAAATTTGAATTATTTCAAATTAATAAAAATCGAATTCATACAATACCCCACAAAGTAAACCTGTTCTTATTTCAGGTCCTTTAGTATCCAAAGCAATAGCCACAGGATAAGATGCTATGCCAAGTTGTTCACTAACTATTTTCACAGCTTCTCGAACATTTTCTATTGTACCAGCATGATACTTAAAAAAGAGAAGATCAATATAAGTATTACAGGATATTTATGAAATGTTTTAAAAAACAGATTAAAGTAAAAGTTTTTCATTTATTAATCGATCAAATAACAAATTTCTGCAATTTTTTGACATTTTTTCAATAGTTCTCAATACCCTGTGTGCACCTACAAAAAATGCTATTAAATACTAATTATAGAATGAATTGATAATTAAAATTTGATATTTATTTTTAGTATTGCCATTTTATAAACAATTATTAAATACAATCATTTCTAAACATTACAGTTCAAATTTGTAAAAAATTATACTGTAGTGTTCAAGTAATGTTAAATTTAAATTAATGTACTAGAAGAACAAAAAAAAAATGACTATTAAAATCTAATCTGAGTGATAATCTTAATGAAGCATTTCTCTTCAGAAGAGAGCATTATTAATAAGATAATGCTGTAAATATTTAACAACTTATTTTGTAAATCAAATCTAACTTGAATCATTTTTACATGCAAGCATGTCATCAAATTCAACTCTGCTATTCTTCAGATTTCTCAATAAATTTATATTATTGGTTGTCTTTATTTAAAGCCAAATATATATATAAATATTAGTATAGTCAAACATAGAAGATTGAATACATGCTTAAAGCGAGTATAATTATTTGTTGGTTAAAACAAAATCTTGCATCTGATATTTCATAAGTTTGAACAATATTTTAAAATAACAATTAACTCCACTCAAATAAATCAGTAATTCATTGAATCAAAATTGCATTATGATGGTACTTGTTATAACTAAATACAACTGCTTGGTGACTTTCACTGGTGATGTTAGGCATTTGTAGTTAAATGAAAAGGAAATGCCACAGTTAAATCATCACATCAATAAATCTGAAAGCAAAAACAAATGCCATTTTAATACCTATAAACTAATTTCCTTCTTGAATGTCTTTAATAGTATTATGTCTCCATAGATATTTTTAAAAGAAATAAGAAAACACTCATAAATGCTTGTAAATCTGATTTAAGAACTGTCTGTCTCAGAAGATAATGTCGAGATTGATTTATTAATTATGCAATTCATATCTTTGCTAAGTAGAATTGACAAACAGTTGAGCTAAGTTATAAGAAACAAAATAAATAGAAAATTTACAGATATGTTAGTATTTTATTACATAATACACTTCTGCATCAAAGTACATTAGATGATGATATGAATGCAAAAAAAAATTTTAGTTTTATAAATTCAAAGAAAAATAACAAAAAATCATAGATGAATATAAGAAATTTAGCTTTGCAAATTATCTATGGACATATTACACAATCAACTACTATTCAAATTTCAGTACCATGAAGGATGACAAATAGTAAAAGCCATATTTACTGAATATTTTTTATACTATAAGAAAGCTATTACGATATAAGACAATTCAGAAATAATACACAGAGACCATTATAATGTTTCACCATATTAGCAGCATTAAAAAAAGGAAACAAGGCTATATACAGAAAATAAACTTGAGATATCAGTTAGGTATCTCAGATCAAGAGGCTTCAATTTTGTAATAATTTACTATAGCTATTATATAGTGTGTTTAATGTTTTTTGTACAATCATGGATAATGCATGTTCAACAAGTAAAAACCTAGTATATGGTGAGCCTGAAGGAAAAGGCAAAAATAGAAATATAGTCCATCAAAGAAATTTAGAACAATGATATGACTCAAGCCCTGCATTATCATGTTGGTGAGTAATGTTGCACTACTGAAAGTATGAAAAACATAGGCAGCACTACTTTCAAAAGATAATACAGGTTATTGAATGATTTTATAAAGCCCCGTCCAAATGAGAACACAAATAGCTTTCGCGAACCCACTAAAAACCGGTTTGACAGAAAATCATGAATTTCATCATCATCTCACTCTTGCAAGAGTTGGTTTTTTTTCCCCGCTTATCAAAGGTGGACCCCCCACATTTGTGACCAGCTGTCACCACAGATAGAGATAACATGGATTGTTTTTCGTGGTCAAGCCCCATCCACACGAGAACAAATCCCATTCGCGAACTCATTAAAAACCGGTTTGAAAGACTCCTACAGGGAAAATATGCGACTCGACGTCGCGCCTGCTAGAGTCTTTTTCCGCACATCAAAGAACATCACATTTACGGCTAGTTGTCACTCACAGCCAGAGATAACGTGGTTTGAAATTTGCGGTCAGTGAGACTATCGAAGCGAGAGCGCCTCGGATGACTCCAGTCTTTTCGTACCTCGTTTGTAAGCAGATGGTTTGGTTTGTCGCTCTACGGCCATCTTGTGCACACTTTTAGGCTAAACAGACCGGGACCTACAGTTTAAAAGTGGATTACGAACCACTACAAACATCCATGGCACCACGGGACTCGAACCCGAAACCTGTGGTATCGAGAGCCAAAGCGCTCAGCCACTCGGCCATTCAGGCTCTGTGTAAATCGCAGATGGAGACGTTAGGAACAAAGCTGTTCGCTCCTTATTTTACGCAGCGTCAGATAGAGAGGAGTAAAGACCAATAACATTTAATTTCTACACTGTAGATGCTGAATCAGTATAATTTATAACATAAGATATTAACATTCAATTGACAAGGTACTTCCATATACTGACAACCATTCATGACCGGATTAACCCACTTTGGGGATCTATACATTTTTTTTTTTTACCAATCCCCTCCCTCTCAGAAAAAAAATAGAGCACACATAAAACATAATAAATAAAACAAAACTAAATAATGACAAACAAACCTTGACATTTTTATTAATAAAAAAATATATACAACAATAAATTTTAGTTTTTCTAGAAAAGTTTGTTAATAAATTAAAAATTGAAAGTTATTTTTATTAAATGCCAACAAAAGTTATACAATAATGATATTTTTAAAATATTAAATATTTAATTTAATCTTTTTGGTTAATATTAAACTAATATGATCTTTATACATTAAATTTTTTTAAATTATTGTGAGTTTTACTTTCTATAAAATGAAACAGACTTCCTTTAGAGTTTAGATATTCACAATAATCATATAAAAATAAACAAATTTTTAATTCATAGGATGTTAAGAATACATTTACTTAATATTATTCTTATCGCTATAAAAAAATTCTAAATTATCGAAATAATTACTTTCAATAAGAAGTAATGTAACACATTTCTTTAGATTTTAGAATTTGCAATAATTATATAAAAGGCAATATATTTTTTGTTTATTATATAGAGATGTCCAACAGAAAAGTAAACTATCTTATTTACAAATCCTTTCAAAAAGACAGTTTGACAGCGCCTTTCGAAAAGCTGAGCCACAGACATTTGTCTACGAGATGATCCGGCCCTGTAACCGTCATTGCACTACAAATACTACTGGCCACTAAACTTGCTACACCAGGAAGAAATGCAGATAACAAAATGATATTTATTGGACAAATATATTATACTAGAAATAACAAGTGATTAAATTTTCAAGAAATTTGGTACCATAGATCCTGAGAAACCATACCCAGAACCACCACCTCTGGCAGTAATAACAGCACTTATACGCCTAGGCAGTGAGTCAAACAGAGATTGGATGGCATGTGCAGGTACAGATGCCCATGCAGCTTCAACACGATGCCAAAGCTCATCAACCGTAGTGACTGGTGTATGATGACGAGCCAGTCGCTCCGCAACCATGAACCAGACGTTTCCAATTGGCGATAGCTCTGGTGAACATGCAGGACAGGGCAAGTCGAACATTTTCCGTATCAAGGAAGGTCCTTACAATACCAGCAACATGCGGACTTGCATTATCCTGCTGAAACGTAGGCTTTCGCAGGGGCTCGAATAAAGGGTAGAGCCACGGGTCGCAGCACACCATAAATGTAACGTGCACTGTTCAAAGTGCCGTCAATGCGAACAAGAGGTGACCGAGACGTGTATCCAATAGCACCCCATACCATTACGCCAGGTGACGGCCAGTATGATGATGACGAATGCACGCTGTCGGTATGTGTTCACTACGATGCCGCCAAACACGGATACGAAACTCTTGATACTGTAAACAGAGCCTGGATTCATCTGAAAAAATGACGTCTCGCCATTCGTGCGCCCAGGTTCGTCTTTGATCACATCATTGAAGACGCTCCTATCTGTGATGCAGTGTCAGGGTAGCTGCAGCCATGGTCTCCGAGCTGAGAGTCCATGCTGCTGCAAACGTCGAACTGTTCGTGCAGACACTTGTCTTGTAAACGACCCCAATTCTTGACTCAGGGCTCGTGACGTGGCTGCAAGATCCATTAAGGCCATGCGGGTAACATGTCTGTCTTCTCGGCTGCTAGTGATAAGGGGCCGTTGAGATCCAGCACGTTGTTCCGTATTACCGTCCTGAACACATCGATTCCATATTCTGCTAACAGTCATTGGATCTCGACCGATGCGATACGATAAACCGCAATCCCGGTACGCTACAATTCAACCTTTATCAAAGTCAGAAACGTACTGGTACGCATTTCTGCTTCTTACAAAAGACATCACAACAACTTTTCACCAGGCAACAACGTTCAAATGCAATTTGTGCATGAGAAACTGGCTGAACAATTTCCTCATTTAAACACATTGTAGGTGTCGCTACCGGCGCCTGCTTGTCTGAAAAGCTAATCAGTTGTATATCACGGCACCTTATTCCTGCCGTTTAAATTTCGTCTGTAGCATGTCGCCTTCTTAGTGTAGCAATTTTAATGGCCAGTAGTGTAGAAGAGGGTTTAAAGAAAGGTCCCAAGCTCATATAGAATGCACTAATTACACTGCACATTCTGTGCTTTAGCTAGAGGTACACAAAGAAATAGTTGCAAAAAAGTGATATTGCATTGAATATTGCACCATGCATGTAGAATTAAACTACAATTTATGATTTTGTTTAGTATCTACCACCTATATGAATAAGATATTTTTGGCATTGGTGTGTCAAACATAATTTGTCTCGATTCCCCCAGATTTTATATACTTAGCAGAATCATTTAATTTTAATGAGTTATTCAATAATTTCCTGGCAAAATAATCTAATATGTTACTCTAAAGTTTCTCCACAACTGAAGTAAAACTTACAATGATTTTAGTTCTGTCATTTCATTACGTACGCCTTTTTTTTTTTTTTTTTAAATCAAACCAATGGCGATTCATAAAAAAAATAGCTTTTGCAATTTCTTAAGCTATTTTTATTCTTTTACATGCTTCCCTCCTTCATGGTGTTGCAATTTTAATAGCTAATGTTGTACATATAATATATTAAAACCAAAAAATTGTCTTATTAAAAAAACTAAAAATTAGAATATAATCACTATATAAAGCTACTAAAAATACTAGGTGTTAATATAAACAATGGAATAAAGTTAGTCATTAATTATTTCACAAGTTAATACTTCGTATGTTAATGAGGAAAATATGATTTTAATGTTAGTTACAAAACTCACATCATGCGTTCCATGGGAAAAATTCATTCGTGCAATGTTCATCCCAGCATTTATCATATCCACAAGCATGCTTACATCTCTAGATGATGGACCTAAGTGCACACAACATACTACTATAAAATCTAATATAGAAAACTTACCAAGTTAAAACACAATAAAGAAATGCTAACAACAATTTTCGGTATGCTCTAGATACAAACTAGTTTTTATAGTTCAGAAATATCTCGAACAATCAATGTTTGATTTTAAAAAACCTATTTTTTTCCCCCTGTTCTAATAAAATTTTGAAACGTAAATGTGGCTTCAGCAATCAAGTGGCGAGTCAAAGAACACATGGTTAGGGAACCTGGAGGTGGCACTTTCTATTCCCAAACAAGTTTTCTTTTTTCATTCTTTATACTAATTTGTAAATAACAAAATTAACTAAATTAATAAGTTATTAAAATTACTAATTAACTAATTAGTATTTTTATATTTTTTTTATCTATAGTAAGCCATTTAATCTCTAACATTAATTTAAATACCTATATACTTGAAAAAAAATTATGAATAATTTTAAATTAATAATTGTATTAATTTAATACAGAACATGAAAATGCATTTTTCTTTTAAATTGCAAAAAATATATCACAAGTTATAAAACAATTATTAAATTTATGATGCATTTGTACATTAGAATTATCTAATTTTTAAATATTACAAATTGGAAGATTACAGATACTTAACCTAAAAGTAATAGAAACCATATGTTTCATGACATCTAGAACACCTTATGAATACAGAAATTTTGTAAGTGCAGAAATGTTTTCTTTTTATCCATTTGAATAATTCAAAAGATTGCTTTACTGATTCTGCTAGACAAACTATCAATATAAACTTAAATAATAAAATAAAAGAGTTTTATAGAATATTGAAATGCAAAAGTGATATTTTTGAAATATTAAATGATCAAGCAATAACAAAAGACCCAACAATTATCTGACAACTTTAAGAAATGCCCCAGTTTGTTTATTATGGGTTTTATTTTCATCTAATGTATATACAAATCTAAAAAAAACTATCCAATGTATATGTATGCCAACTGAAGATATTTGCATACAAAATAATTGATATGCCATGCAAGTGAGTAGGGTACATGAATTCATGAAAGGATTCGCTTGATCTTGAATACTATTGGCTGAAAGAATTATTTCTGGCAAATGGGATATAACAACTAACAAAGTGTTCAACACTAATACTTTGTTATTCTCGTGCATTTACTTCAAGACAGGAAAGCGTTCATATCAGTAGGAATTTAAAATTTTGTTGAAAGCTAAATATCTAACAAAATTTATTTTGAGATGTTTTATTTGAAGCTTACTTTTACTTATTCACTAATAATAGTTACAAAGGGAAGACATAAGAAGCAGTGGAATTAAACTTAAATCTTCAATGTAGAATCAAAGATTTGATAAGCTGGTTCAATTAAAGAATGTAAAAAAAAGCAGATGGAGTTTTTGAAGTAGTCGTGAAGTTTTGTAGTAGTTGAAAAATGCAGTTGTATATATTAAGTCGTTTCTTATTATTTTTAATTTATGTCGATAAAAGATTTAATTTTGTATCAATGATAAAAAACTAAAAATTTTTTTTATTTACAAGGGAGAGCAGGAAAACAAAAACAAAAAAAAAATCTACACAGCGATTAGAGTCTGCCAATTTAGGTTTCTTAGCTGTGCATTTGCCACTTTTATTACACAAAAGATTCTTAAAACTTGATTTTTTTCTTTTAAATTATCAGGTGGGTCCTATTACAATGGCCAATTAACCTCCATTACTTGCATAAACTACAAGTTTGATTCAAATCAGTAGTGGACAGTTCCTGACCTCTTCTTGTCAGTTAATACTTGCCTAGAAGATATTTAGTGAAGAAATAATTTTTTTAAATAAATAAAAATAAATTTATGTTGATGCAGAGTACATAATAAAAAGCCTTTCATTGCACTAGATGAAAAACTAATTATACCATTATACTTTAATTTCCTATACTTCAAATAATCCCTCAGAAACTTTACTTTTAAAACTCAAACTGATGAGCAAACCATTTAATGCTTGAAATTTGTAATAATTTAGATTTATACTAAGTGATCTCTTAATTAAATCGAACTCTAAAACATTTACAGTACAAGGAGTTATAAATGTTGAAACTCTGTCCATGTTTGTTGATAACACGTTACACAATAATATTAAACCTAAATATAATTTCAAGAGTATTTTTAATCAACATTGATGCACTAAATTACTACTACAATTAGTGATACTTTAGACATGCTAAATTTATAAATATCAATTTTCTAATATATTGGTTAAATAATAGTTTGATTCTCAATGTTTTTATTCTATTCTGAAAAATTAGCCAGACATAAAATTAGCTTTGAATTTATGAATAAGAAATTCATTAGTAACATTTATTTATATTTTACTAATATACATACTATTTAACTTTGAAATACTTTTTTTACAATAAATTATCTTTGTATTCCTTTTTAATTTATATTATATCATATCATTTTACTTGCCTAACATAACATTGAATATTAAAAAAGATGTTTAACCCAACAAAAATTGCAAGGGGTCATTCAATGTATTTAAAATTAGCATAGAGGAAAAACTTAGATTACAGTTGAGTTAAACAAGTTAAATGAAACTAATATTGAAGTCATCCATAAAACTTTACTTTCAGCTTTCATCAATTTTTGCTAAATATTTTCCCTGTGTTTTTGATCTTTTAGTTAAAATTATCTGTAAAATAGATTTTAAAATTGCCTTTCTGTATGGGCATGCATTGCTGTCCTGTAGCATGCATTCCACTGACTCGAAGCCATTGCCGTTTGCGATACCAGTGGTGTCAAGACAGAGCTCATTGGAGGACGGAGTGGAGATCTGTAGTGTTTTTGGATGTAAGCAGGTTCTGCCTTGGTGCCAGTGATGGCCTGTGTTGGTCAGAAGGAGGCCAGGAGAACGCCTGCAATTTTTATGACAGCAGGAAGTGGTTATCCCAAACACACTGACTGCAAATTTGTATGTCAGTCTGGTAATTCAACCTGCAGTGCTGCTATTCATGAACAGCATTGAAGGGGAAGTTTTCCAACAGAATAACGCTCGCCCTCATATCGCTGTTGTAACGCAACGTGTTCTACAGAGTGTTAGCATGTTATCTTGGCCTACGAGATCACCAGATCTGTCTTCAATTGAACACGTATGGGATATTATTGGACGACAACTCCACCTCATCAACAGCCAGCACTGACCATCCCAGTATTGACAAAACAAGTACAACAAGCATGGAAATCCATACCACAAAATGACATTCGTCACCTGTATGACACAATGCATGCACGTTCGCAGACTTGCATTCAAAATTCTGGAGGTTACACCAACTATTAATGTAACAGCATTTTACATTTGAAATGCATTTTCTTAATCTTAAATTAACCTGTAATCTTTAAAATTTAATCATGTTAACTAGAAAAAGCATTGTTTGAATTTCATTACTCTACAATAATTTTTTTTCATGGTGTTGGGATTTTTTTTCCCCGTCAGTATATATGATTTGAATATATATATATTCTTTAAAGATGGCAAAATTAAAACATAGAAAGTTTTAGTATGTATATTTTAGGTGCTGTACAAGTTCATTATAACTCAAGGTTTACTAGTATGCATATAGAAAATTAATATGGGAAATTCAAAATACTTTATTTGGTTTCATTAATTTTTTTTAAGATACTTTTACTTTACTATCAAGTTCATAAAAAAATTGAAATTTATTTAAAATTATAGTGTTTTAATACTAAATAACAAGCAGATTATTTAGCAAAAATGACAAAATCAGAATAAAATGCCATTTACCACAAAAGTTAAATTTAAATAAACCTAATTTTTTTAATGATATTAACAATGATATTAATGGCAATATTAACATATTGAATGGTCTTTTTAGGCAATTTAGAAGGCAACAGAAATATTTCTTCTGTCCAAATAAATTGACTATTAAATTGGTTAACGGTTACATGAATGGTGATACATAATTATCACATTTTCACCTTAACGTATGAATTAAAAAATAAAAAGCTAAATATATAACTAAAATAAGCAATAGTTACTTCAAAAATAAAATAAATTCATTGGTTGTAAAATATTTCTTTAACATATTACAGTCTGCATATATTCATATAGCAATTTTTTTTTTTTTTGCAATTTCTAAATGCAGCATCTAATTGTATAAGAATAAACTCAAATCAAAATATTTAATTAACTGAAAATGATTTTTTTCATGAAAATAGAAAACCCAATAAAATAACAAGTAAATCAAGATTGGGACTCAACAAAGTTTGTAAAATTAGTCAGTTTTGTAAAAAAAGTTTGTAAAAAAAATTGTCAGAAACATGCAATACTTATGATACATCAAAGAAATTTTATATATCTGATTAATTTATCAAATACATTTTCATTGGTTTATTTTTAATAGTTGCCAAAGAACTGGGCTTTTTCCATTTTGGTACAATTCAACTTCAATTAATTGACACATTATTAAAAAGAAAATATGTCAGGCTGCTAATGCTAACACCAATGAAATAAATACTTCTCTCAATACAGACAAAAGAATGATTGTACTCTTATGCACTACTGTTTTTAGGAAAGATTTTGATCTTATTCAAATAAAAATTCAGAAAGTACTTATATAATTAAAAAAAAAAATCAAATAATTAAAATACTTTTATCAAGCACTGATACATCTATATATATTTTATTTCCAGATAAGTTAGAAAAAATGCAATATACTTACTTAAACCTCTTCACATATTTTTTAAAATGAATTTTAACAATAAAAAATGTTTTGAGTGAATTTTTATTCATGTTTACATGACTAACCCAAATTTTATAAGGGGAAGGTAAAGAACATTGAGAAGAGTTAGAATCAAAGACAATTGAAATAAAAGTACAATTCTGTATTAAGAAAACTAAATTCTAAACTCTTGATTCTAGCAATTTATATTTAATGCTTGAGTAGACAGCACAGTTACTGTATTTTTAGCATTTGCATTTATTAAGTGAAATAAAAATAAAAATTTTCATTATAAAGTTAATCCATGCTATGGCTTAAATACTTTAAAAAATCCCATGTAAAAATAACTGATTAAAAATCAATCATCAAGATCACAACCAATGAAATGCATAATTTTTGAAAATTATTAGTTTATTGGACGGCAAAAAAAAAACTAGTATGACATTTGATATTTTTATTAAGTGGTTTAAAACATTTAGTACTAAAACCTGGATGCTATATGAATTACAAAGGTTACAAATTTAAAGCACTTTCGATTCTTAATATATCTAGCTATAGAATAGTAAAATGTACAACTTTGTTTACTATCACTCAATACGACATCACTACCGTAACTTCTAGATCAACGTATAATAATTATTTTTAAACATTATATCAAACATTTCAATATGTTTTAAACAAATTAAATAATGATGAAAATTGAATTATGGATGTGTGGTAAAAAATTCAGTTATGAATTGTATTGATCAGGTTTGATTGTTACATAAATTGAGACCCAAAATTACAAAGGCCAGATGGAAAGCTATTTAGCTTCATATGCTAAAATAAATGTTCTCAATTATACTGAAGAATCCTCCAATATGTATGTGTGCAAGTTTGCCATGTGAAATTGGTCAAACATAATTTAATAACCTTTTAAATATCTAAGAAATTTTAATTGATAAACCTTTTAGTGGAAACTCAATAAAGTAGAGTTTCCAAGACTCTTGAAAGTGAAGAAATTAATAGTAGTGTTTAAGATTATATTACTCTTCCTTTTGATATAATTTAAGAACATTTTAAACCAGATAGTAATTTTAACAATTATTTTGCTTAAAATGATCCGCATGACTATGCTGGGAAGTTTTAAATACGAATTACAATTCTTTCTATGAAGTGAATAACAATTTATGAACTACTTGCTGAATTCCCACCTAAAATTATTGAAACTGGTTGTATTTTTGTTAAGACCAGACAAGTTCTAGTTTTAGTTTTATTTGAGTGTCACAAAAATGAAAGCTTTTGTGTTTATTATTTTTAAGTTATTAAATTCCATTATATGTATGCAAAATTGCAATAAAAATTTTATGATCCTAACAAATTTAAAGTTTTTTCCCCTTTAATATGCTGATATTTTAGGTTTGGAATACCCCCTTTTTTTTTTAAAGAGTTAACAATTCTTTTAAGCTTAGCTTTTAAGAATGTATGTATTTCCTGAAAAGAGGTTTAGGTATACAGATAATCCAAATAACATAGATTCTTACAAGTTTTAAGAATTAATGACAATTCACAATTCTTTTCTCACTTATTTGACGATTTATAATGATGAAATTTTTACATAATACTCTTGATAAATTATTAACTTAATAAACATATTTCATATTTAAAAACTTTTGCTACTTTTATATAACTTTTGGAAATCATCCCAATTTTATTTATTACTTCGCAGCTTTGTATAATGTTAATTTTTACAGCAAAGTTATGAAACTTAAGTTTATATGGATCGTTGGATGACTGTGGATATCACTGAAATTTTCAAAAAATATAGATGGAATAAATTAATATATTGCATACACACTTTCAGCAAAATTGCAACATAAAATTTTAACGAAAGTACTATATGGTCTACTTAATATGTTAAATTTTACTGCTGCCTACAGAAATAATTTTAGAAAATATAAGTGTATTTTCAAATAACATGAAATTTTCAGAATAGGTAACTTCAAAATTTTATAGCACAATCATTCCTGCTGGAGCTTATTTGCTTGACATTAATATATTCATTTTTATATTATACTTATAAATTAAAAAATTTCATTTATTAAATTTTAAATATCTATATTATTATTAACAATAAAATGGAAAATTAAAAAAAAATGTAATATTTAAAGATGCATTTCAGAAAAATCTTTAAAAAATAAATATTTATAACAATTTGAATAAGATATATTTAAAAGCAAAATACCTATATTTTAAAACTTGATGATTTACGTATTACAGATAAAAAAAGTCTATCAGTAAAATATAATTTTTTAAAATGTTTTCAACTAAATCTAATAGCTGAAGAGAATATAAGTAATACTAAAAGATTTTTTTTTTCTTCACATACTAAATGTATTTCTAAAAAAATTAGTCCTATTATGATTTATAATTTTTGTAAGAAATGCAACATTGTATGTAAATACAGCAAGTTTCATTGTAGATAAATGAATAGGATTCACATCAAAAACAAATAATTTTGAATATGGCCACTTGCAAATGTTAATAATTGCATAAAATTTTTTATTATTTATATGTCAAGCAGAATATTTTTAAATTAAAAAAAAAAAATTTTTATTCCTATTTTAATAATAAGCTAGTTGAAACTTTTTATATTTGAAATACTCTTATATGCTAATTGAATTTTTCGCAATTTTTAAATATTAAAAAAAAAAAACTTTAATAAAACATTTAGAATGTTTTTTTTTTAATTTTTAAATAACATTAATTTTTATGAAACATTTAATCAATCAACCTATACCAATACATAAATAGTTATTAGTTATAAATTAATTCATAGAATTCAAATTTAATATTAATCAACAATTGCTTATGTAATTTGTATACACAAGATGATTTAAAAAGGAGGGAATTTTTGGTAGTTATCTAAATAAAAATTTAAAAATGAATCTAGATTGTTGCAATAAATACTCACCTATGGTACATATGATACCGGTTAAACGACAATTAGAAGGAGGAGCATCAATATCCAAAACACTTAAATGATCTAATAAAGTATAATCTTGCTCCCTTTGAAGCTTAACAACTTCTTTACAACTCATTTTTAGTTATGTCTGCAAAATGGAAATATAATCGGCCAATTAAATCACAATACAACAGAATAAATAAGAATTTATGTAAAAATATTTCAGTCAACAGAATTGATATTCAACAGATGTTTATTAAATTTATTTGAATTTAGTATACTAAATAATAGCTTATATTTTAGTTCTTCAAAAAATTATACAACTGCTATAATGATTAAATGCAAATAATACAGAATTATTAAATGTTATAAAATGAGAAATGTTTATGTCAAATTTATGACATATAATAATACGAAATAATTGTAACGAATATTCAATATATGATCACAAAAAAAGCTAAAATTTTTGATTGACAAAAATTTAAAGCTATAATAATTGGGTTAAAAAACTATAATAATGTTGAGAGAGTAAATTTATAAGCATTACATTTTCCAATTGACGTGCAGAAGAACTTAGTTCTCGTTTCGTATTCTAGCCTGCCTACCCGGTAAGGGAGATGAAAGAGCGGTTAATAAACAATGCCCTTCAACTGCCCTCGGATTCGTTCTCTTCTTCTATTACTGGACCAATAAAGCTTACGGAGGCTTATATATATATATATAAATTGGTGATACAAAAATTACTTGATTAAAGGCCTTAATGCAATAAATTTCACTTAGAGAAGGACAGCGATTTTACAAATATTATAGTTTAAAAAATTAAAACAAAAACTTTTTTATACATAGCAAAAGATCAATTTATTAGTCTTAAGTAGGTTTTAGTAAATAAGTAGGGGTTGTTTTATGCAACAAGAGTCAATTTGAGGCAAAGGAAAATGTGGTGTTAATTACGGTGTTGCCGGGCAGAAATATATCCTTAATTTCTGTTACAAAATTAAATTAAGAAAGTTATGCTAATTATAGCAAATTTAACCAGAATTGTAGAAGTTTTGAGCGATGATGAACAAAACAACTAGTTATATATCAATTCCAGCGAAATTTCTAATCCCAAAAGTTAAATACAAAATATTATAAATAATTTGTAATTCATCTTTCCCTTAAACATGGTTAAAAGGGTTAACAAAAAGTGTAAGCAACAAAATCAGGATTAATATTAAATACATTGTAGATCTGAAATAGTGTATATACTTAGATGCATTGCATATGCAAGTAGTGAGTGTGCTATCTGTGGGTGATATTGCGAGTTTTGAGCGTTGCGTTTATCCATTTGATTTTGCGTCTAGTTTCCCTGGTTGTATAGCATTTCTTTTTTAATTTAGTTTTCATTTCAGGTAATCCACCTGTATTTGTATATATTTTGTAGTTTACTTCCTAATTTTACGTTTTCATGAGTAAATTCATCAGTTTTCATGAGGCCCTACATCTTGAGGGGCGTGTTTAGAGTTTGGCATGGCTAACAGCAATTCGAACCCTAATCTTATTGATTATACCTCCGAAATCCACCTTTCGACACAGACCCTAACATCATATCTTATCGCGACATCCTTTCAAATTTACAAATTGCATATCAACACGGCGCTTGTTCCTTTATCATTGCACTTGAAGTTACAAATGGCTCAATACTCAAAGCACCTCCGAAAGAAGCAAAACTCCTCCAAAGATAACATAGCAACAAAAGTTACTACTTTGAAGCACATTGTCTATATGCGTATAACTAGACAAGACAAGTCAATCTTATCCATTGCCAGTTCTCTGGTGGTATCGAAATGAGTAAACACATACAGACAGATATATCACTTGCAATAGAATTGGAAGAAAAACAATTTCTCCATTACAGAACTACGACGATTTGCAAGAAAAAGAGCAACACCTACCTTTTTCAATTCCCATATTCGTCACAATTTGGACCAATCTTGCCAAATTAGGGCAAACACAACAAAATATTACTCTGTTTTGCGATAAACCCCGTCAGTACAAAAAAATGTTATTCCTATATGCCTCATCTAACTGCAAATGGTAAAATTTTAATAGTCTGTGAATGCTACAGTGCTCAATATTCTATGGAGGACTTTGCCATGAAATTGCTTCACTCACCGTTTGATGTTATAACGATGCGGTAGTTCTTTACCAAATTTCGTGCGAAAATATCTTTGAACGATGATAAACTATGTTTTGACGTATTCCCAAAGACAATACACTTTATCCTGTATAGATGGCGCCATTTTGATTAACAGTGCCTCTAGTGGCGATTTCATAAGTGGAAGAATTTTTGACTGCTGCCAGATAAAATATGCATATTTTGCAGTTTTAGAACAAATTAGTTTCGGGTAAATAAATCATTTACAGAATTTGATTTACGCTGCTCTTTTTGACCCATTCTATATGAAATACCCTGTATTTTGAATTCTTATAGAACGTGAAATGCAATAACATCTGATTAAGTACGTAACTAAGAAAATTGCTAAAAATAAAAATGCATATTTAACAAGAAGACTTTTAAAGAAGGTTCTTACGAATTAAATCAAATTTATTTAACAATACGCTGGTAAAAGGTAAATTTCCTGAATTTTCCAAAAACATCATTCAAAGATAAAAATATATATATATATATATGGGGTTTTAATTTTCTTTTGCTTATTTAACTTAATTAACAGAGATTTACAAAATTAGTTTTCCTGTTACATCGCCCTTAAATAGTTTCTTTTGGTATTATTATAAGAAATTTAATTATAGATGTCTACCCCTTTTGATATTAAAAGATTTTCTATTTTCAGTTAGTATTATTTTGTGGAAGTTAGGAACCAGTTGATTTGAAATAGCATTAATATTTTTGAATCTATTTGCTTTCATTAAATTAAATTTTTTTATATAATACAGAGAAATATTTTTTTTCGGCTTCAAAGGTTTTCAAATGTTTCTGTAAGAAAAATTTGAGATAGTTAAATATCAAAGGAATCATAAGATAATAGGATGCATCCTCTATAAATTTAAATATAAATTAAAAGATGCGCCAAAATATTCTTATAGTCCTGCAATTTGATTTATCTTACAATTCTTTATTAAATAAGCAGCGAATTAACTTTTAATTATTATATGAAAAAGTATTTATCAATTGATACAGCAAATGCTGAAGCTAAATAAAAGATATAAATGTGGCATTAATAAAAGCTTTATGTATAACTTTCATCATAATTATTGAATTCATTAAAATTTAAATGATTAAAAAAATTTAATAATTCTTGGAAATATTTTAATTTAGTTAACAGCTAAAATGTAACCCTTAAATTTAAAATGCGTATTCATTCTTAATACTAAGTTATATATTATTATTATAGAAATTCTTGCCATGGATAAAATATCTCTAAATAAATTTTTAAGGAATCAAAAATTAAAATCTATGTCCAAAATTCACAATAAAATAAAACCTGTTTTTGTATAGGGGATAGGGAACACATAAAAGCATAAAAGCATAAAAGCATAAAAGCACATTGAAACTTCATAAACCGCTATAAAATATACTGTTTGTAACGTATTAAAAAAATGTATGCTGTATATATACTACCTCGCATCTAATAACATTCATGGTAATGGGATGATATAATATCAAATGGGCCATCTGTTGGATTTTGTTTTTAAATTTGCATGTTATTTAGACAGTCATCTGTTGGTTTGATTTAATTTTAAATTAATTAATTTTTATTAGTATGTATAATTTTTTTTTATATACCGCATAAAAACAGGTTTGACTCTATTTATAGATTACAAACATAACTACATTTATTCCGCTCTCATAGCTATGCATAACTACTTATTATTTTATGTTAGAAGTAGTAGTCGTAGTCATCATAAGTAGTCATAATCAGGAGTAGTTATCATAATACATTGATTAAATTGAATATGAAAAATAAATGAGAAATGACATTAAACATGAAATATGAAAAAAATCATTTTCATATTCTAAGTGATTTTTAAAAATTATTATTGCACTATTTGCCAAAACATATTTCTAGCATACAACCTATTTTATTTAATTAAACAACCAATAGATTTCAAGGCACTTCAATTTTACTATATAAGACAAAAGTGTATATAAGAATTAAAATTTTGAATAAATGAGGCGGTAAGAAATGTCTTGGTATGGCCTCCAACTATTTATCTCCCACTTGGTGTTTCAATTTATATCTATTGAAATAACTATTTAATGAAAAAAGGGGAAATAATTGGATGTAAAAGTCCATAATTTTGATATGCCATAATATGGCACAGGCTCATTCAACTCAAGTTCCCAAATGTGTCAATTGCAGTGAGAGCACACAAAGCCTCTGATCTCAACTGTCCTAAACGTAAAGCTGAAAAAAATTTCTAAAATTTAAAGTCACACAATAAACTTTCTTTAGCAATACGTA
>BPLR01017584.1:0-71421 GCA_021605095.1 Caerostris extrusa
ACTATGCAAATTGTTAGCAATCATTCCAAATAAATTTTTCTTCCACTGAAACATTCACCATAACTACATTGATGTAGCTTCCGACGGAGTTGCATACTATAAATAAGCCCGGCAATGCCGAATTGAGAAGTCATTGTGGCCGAGACGTCAAAAGGCGCCTAATGTAAGCTTTGCGGTCGTCAAACGGTTTGGAGGTTCAAAAACCAAGCTCTTACCCAATTTTTCTTTTTAAATACAAACAAAAAATTATTTTTGTACGATCTTCAGCTTTCGAAAACTATTATTTTTTTTAGATCATGTCAAAATTTCAAGAAATTGACTATGCAAATTGTTAGCGATCATTCCAAATTAATTTTTCTCCATAGTAACATTTACCTATAGCTACGTTGAGGTAGCTTCCGACGGGAGTTGAATACTATAAATAAGTCCTGCAATGCAGACGTTGAGAAGTCAAATGGTGGCCGGGAGTCTAAGGCGCCAAATGAAAGCTCTGGTTCTCCAAACAAGAGGTTCGAAACCAAGCTCTTACCTAAAATTTATATTTTTTTTAAATATAATAAAAATTATTTTATTACGCTCTTCAGCTTTCGAAAAGTATTATATTTTTTTAAATCATGTCAAAATTTCAGTAAATTGACTATGCAAATGTTAGCAATCATTCCAAATAAATTTTTCTTCCACTGTAACATTCACCTATAGCTACGTTGATGTAGCTTCCTGAGGGAGTTGCATACTATAAATAAGCCCGGCAATGCAGATGTTAAAGAAGGTCATTGTGACCGAGGGGTCTAAGGCGCCTAATGTGAGAGTGGTCCCCAAACGGTTTGGAGGTTCAAAACCAAGCTCTTACATAAAAAATTTTTTTAAATAAAAAAAAAATTATTTTTGTACTCTTCAGCTTTCGAAAAGTATTATTTTTTTAAATCATGTCAAAATTTCAAGAAATTGACTATGCAAATTGTTAGCAATCATTCCAAATTAATTTTTCTCCATAGTAACATTCACCTATAGCTACGTTGAGGTAGCTTCCGAAGGAGTTGAATACTATAAATAAGTCCCGCAATGCAGATGTTGAGAAGTCGTAGTGGCCGGGAGTTCTAAGGCGCCGAATGTAAGTTGTGGTTCTCCATACAGGTCGGAGATTCGAAACCACGCTCTTACCTAAAGTTTTTTTTGTATATAAAAAAAAATTATTTTATTACTCTTCAGCTTTCGAAATATATTATTTTGTTGAAATCATGTCAAAATTTCAGTAAATTGACTATGCAAATTGTTAGCAATCATTCCAAATAATTTTTCTCCACTGAAACATTCACCTATAACTACATTGATGTAGCTTCCGACGGGAGTTGAATACTATAAATAAGCCCGGCAATGCAGACGTTAAGAAGTCATTGTGGCCGAGACGTCTAAGGCGCCTAATGTAAGCAGCGGTCCCCAAACGGTTTGGAGGTTCAAAACCAAGCTCTTACCCAATTTTTTTTTTTAAATACAAACAAAAATTATTTTTGTACTCTTCAGCTTTCGAAAACTATTATTATTTTTATATCATGTCAAAATTTCAAAAATTGACTATGCAAATTGTTAGCGATCATTCCAAATTAATTTTTTTCTCCATAGTAACATTCACCTATAGCTACGTTGAGGTAGCTTCCGAAGGGAGTTGAATACTATAAATAAGTCCCGCAATGCAGATGTTGAGAAGTCGTAGTGGCCGGGAGGTCTAAGGCGCCGAATGAAAGTTGTGGTTCTCCATACAGGTCGGAGATTCGAAACCACGCTCTTACCTAAAGTTTTTTTTTTAAATTTTATATAAAAAAATTATTTTATTACTCTTCAGCTTTCGAAATATATTATTTTGTTGAAATCATGTCAAAATTTCAGTAAATTGACTATGCAAATTGTTAGCAATCATTCCAAATAAATTTTTCTCCACTGTAACATTCACCTATACCTACGTTGATGTAGCTTCCGACGGCAGTTGCATACTATAAATAAGTCCTGCAATGCAGACATTGAGTACAAGTCATGGTGGCCGAGGGGTCTAAGGCGCCGAATGTAAGCTCTGGTTCTCTAAACAGTTCGGAGGATCGAAACCAAGTTCTTATCTGAGTTTTTTTTTAAATAAAAAAAATTATGTTATTACGCTCTTCAGGTTTCGAAAGTATTATTTTTTTTTAAATCATTTCAAAATTTCAAGAAATTGTCTATGCAAATTGTTAGCAATCATTCCAAATTAATTTTTTTTTCTCCACAGTAACATTCACCTATAGCTACGTTGAGGTAGCTTCGGACGGGAGTTGAATACTCTAAATAGCCCTGCAATTCTGCCCGTCGAGAAGTCATGGTGTCCAAGACGATTAAGGCCCCTAATGTAAGCTCTGGTTCCCCAAACCGTTCGGAGGTTCTGAACCAAGTTCTCATCTTTTTTTTTTTTTAAATATAAAAACAATTATTTTATTACGCTCTTCAGCTTTTGAAAAGTATTATTTTTTTATAAATTATTTTAAAATTTCAATAGATTGACTATGCAAATAGTTATAAATCATTCCAAATTAACTTTTTCTCCATAGTAACATTCACCTATACCTACGTTGAGGTAGCCTCTGTCGGGAGATGAATACAATAAATAAACCCTGCAATGCAGACATTGAGAAGTCATGGTGGCCGAGACGTCTGTGGTCGAGAGGTCTAAGGCACCGTATGTAAGCTCTGTTTCTCCAAACAGTTCGAAACCACGCTTTTACCTAATTTTTGTTTTTAAATATAAAAAAAAAACTATGTTATTACGCTCTTCAGCTTTCAAAAACCGTTCCCCAAACCGTTCGGAGGTTCTGAACCACGCACTTACCTTAATGTTTTTTTAAATATAAAAAACAATTATTTTATTACGCTCTTCAGCTTTCTAAAAGTAATATTTTTTAAATCATGTCAAAATTTCAAGAGATTGACTATGGAAATTGTTATCAATCACTGAAATTAATTTTTCTTTATAGTAACATTCACCTATAGCTACGTTGAGGTAGCTTCCGACGTGAGTTGAATACTATGAATAAGTCCTGCAATGCCTACGTTGCGAAGTCATGGTGGCCGAGAGGTCGAAGGCGCCAAGTGAAAGCTCTGGTTCTCCAAACAGTTCGGAGGTTCGAAACCAAGCTCCTACCTGAATTTTTTTTTTTTAAATATAATAAAAATTATGTTATTACGTTCTTCAGCTTTCGAAAAATATTATTTTTTTTTTAAATCAAGTCAAAATTTCAAGAAATTGAATATGCAAATTGTTAGCAATCATTCCAAATTAATTTTTTTTCTCCTCAGTAACATTCACCTATAGCTACGTTAAAGTAGCTTCCGACGGGAGTTGAATACTATAAATAAGCCCGCAATGTAGGCGCAGCGAAATCTTAGTGGCCGAGAGGTCTAGGGCGCTTAATGGATGCTATGGTTATCCAAGCAAATTCGGAGCTTCGAAACCACGTTCTTACCTAAAATTTTTTTTCTTTAAATATAAAAAAAAAAATTATTTTAATAAGCTCTTGAGCTTTCGAAAAGTTATATATTTTTTTATATCAGGTCAAAATTTCGAGAAATTGCCTATGCAAATTGTAAGCAATCACTCCAAATTAATTTTTCTCCATAGTAATATTCACCTATAGCTAAGTTGAGGCAGCTTCCGAATGGGAGTTGAATACTATATTATTTTTTTAAAATCATGTCAAAATTTCAAGAAATTGCTATGCAAATTGTAAGCAATCATTCGAAATTAATTTTTTCTCCACAGTAACATTCACCTATAGTCCCGTTAAAGTAGCTTCCGACGGGAGTTAAATACTATAAATAAGCCCCGCAAAGCAGCCGTTGAGAAGTCATAGTGGCCGAGAGGTCTAAGGCGCCTAATGTAAGCTGTGGTTCTCCAAACAGTTCGAAACGACGCCCCTGCCAAAATATTTTTTTAAATATAAAAAAATTATTTTTTTACGCTCTTCAGCTTTCGAAAAGTATTATTTTTTTAAATGATGTCAAAATTTCAAGAAATTGAATATGCAAATTATTAGCAATCATTCAAAATTAATTTTTCCCCACAGTAACATCACCTATAGCCACGTTGAGGTAGCTTCCGACGGGTGTTGAATACTATAAATAAGGTCCGCTATGCAGTTGTAGGGAAGTTATAGTGCCCGAGAGGTCTAAGGCGCCTAATGTAATCTGTGGTTCTCCAAACAGGTCTGAGGTTCGAAACCACGCTCTTAACTAAACTTTTTTTTTAAATATAAAAAAAAAATATTTTATTACTCTTCAGTTTCGAAAAGTATTATTTTTTTGTATCATTTCAAAATTTCAAGAAATTGACTATTAGCGATCATTCCAAATTAATTTTTTTCTCCTCAGTAACATTCTCCCGTAGCTATGTTGAGGTATCTATCTTCCGACGGGAGTTGAATACTATAAATAAGCCCTGTAATGCCGACGTGGACAAGTCATGGTGGCCTAGATGTCAAATGTAAACTCTGGTAAAGCCGAAAGTAAGCTCTGGTTCTCCAAACAGTTCGGAGGTTCGAAACCAAGTTCTTACCTGAGATTTTTTTTTTTAAATGTAAAAAAATTATGTTATTACGCTCTTCAGGTTTCGAAAAGTATTATTTTTTAAAAATCATTTCAAAATTTCAAGAAATTGTCTATGCAAATTGTTAGCAAACATTCCAAATTAATTTTTCTCCACAGTAACATTCACCTATAGCTACGTTAAAGTAGGTTCCGACTGGAGTTGAATACTATAAATAAACTCTGCAATGCAGACGTTGGGTAGAGATGGTATCGCAAAGGTCTACGGTGTCTAATGGATGCTCTGGTTATCCAAGCAATTCGGAGGTTCGATACCACGTTCTTGCCTAAACTTTTTTTTTTTAAATATAAACAAAAAATTATTTTATTAAGCTCTTGAGCATTCGAAAAGTTATATATATTTTTTTACATGTCAAAATTTCGAGAAATTGACCATGCAAATTGTAAGCAATCATTCCAAATTAATTTTTCTCCCTAGAAACATTCACCTATAGCTACGTTGAGGCAGTTTCCGACGGGAGTTGAATACTATATAATTTTTTAAAATTATGTCAAAATTTCAAGAAATTTACTATGCAAATTGTTAGCAATCATTACAAATTAATTTTTCGCCACAGTAACATCAACTATAGCTACGTTGAGGTAGCTTCCGACGGAGTTGAATACTATAAATAATCACTGCAATGACGATACTGAGAAGTCATGGTGGCCTAGATGTCAAAGGCGCTAAATGAAATCTTGGCTTCTCCAAGCAGTTCGGAGGTTCGAAACCAAGCTCTTACCTGATTTTTTTTTTTTAAATATCAAAAAAAAATTTGTTATTACGCTCTTCAGCTTCCAAAAAGTATTATTTTTTTTAAAATCATGTCAAAAGTTCAAGAATTTGAGTATGCAAATTGTTAGCAATCATTCGAAATTAATTTTTCTCCATAGAAACATTCACCTATAGCTATGTTGAGGTAGCTTCCGACGGGAGTCTAGTACTATAAATAAGCCCTGAATGGAGACCTTGAGAAGTTATGGTGGCAGTGACGTCTAAGGCGCAGAATATACGCTTTGGGTCTCCAAACAGGTCGGAGGTTCGAAACAAGCTCTTACCTAAAGCTTTTTTTTTTTTAAATATAAAAAAATTGTTTTATTACTCTTCAGCTTTCGAAAAGTTTTATTTTTTTCTTAAATCTTTTCAAAATTTAAAGAAATTGAACATGCAAATTGTTAGCAATCATTACAAATTAATTTTTTTCTCCTCAGTAACATTCACCTATATCTACGTTAAAGTAGCTTCCGACGGGAGTTGAATACTATAAATAAGCCCCGCAATGTAGACGCGGAGAAGTTATGGTGGCCGGAGGTCTAAGGCGCACCAATGCATGCTATGGCTCTCCAAACAGTTCGGAGGTTCGAAACCCCGCTACAACCAAAATTTTTTCTTTTAATTTAATAAAAAAAATTATTTTATTACGATCGTCACTTTCGAAAAGTAATATTTTTTTTAAATCATGTCAAAATTTCAAGAAATTGACTATGCAAATTGTTAGCAATCATTCGAAATTAATTTTTCTCCATAGTAACATTCACCTGTAGCTACGTTGAGGCAGCTTCCGAAGAGAGTTGAATACTATAAATAAGCCCTGCAATGTAGTTATTGGGGAGCCTTAGTGGCCGAGACGTCTAAGGCCCCTATTGTAAGCAGTGGTTCTCCAAACAGGTCGGAGGTTCGAAACCACGCTCTTACCTACAATTTTTTTCTTTAAATATAAAAAAATTATTTTATTTAATTTTTAATTATTTTATTTTATTTAAAATTAGCTTTCGAAAAGTTATACATATTTTTTATAACATGTCGAAATTTCGAGAAATTGACTATGCAAATTGTAAGCAATCATTCCAAATTAATTTTTCTCCATAGTAACATTCACCTACAGCTACGTTGAGGTAGCTTCCGACTTAGGTCAATACTATAAATAAGCCCTGAATGCAGCCGTCAAGAAGTTATGGTGGCCGAGAGGTCTAAGGCGCCTAATGTAAGCTGTGCTTCTCCAAACAGTTCGGAGGTTCAAAACTACGCTCTTATCCTTTTTTTTTTTTTAAATACAAAAAAAAAAAATATTTTATTACTCTTCAGATTTTGAAAAGTAATATTTTTTTTTTAAATTATGTCAAATTTCAAGAAATTGAATATGCAAATTGTTAGTAATCATTCGAAATTAATTTTTTGTCCACAGTAACATTCACCTATAGCTACTTTAAACTAGCTTCCGACGCGAGTTGAATACTATAAATAAGCCCGGCAATACAGATTTTAGAAGTCATTGTGGCCGAGAGGTCTAAGGCACCAGATGTAAGCCGCGGTTCTCCAATTAGTTCGGAGGTTCGAAACCAAGCTCTTATCTGAGTTTTTTTAATATAAAAAATTATGTTATTACGCTCTTCAGCTTCCGAAAAGAAATATTTTTTTTAAATCATGTCAAAATTTTAAGAAATTGACTATGCAAATTGTTAGCAATCATTCGAAATTAATTTTTTTCTCTATAGTAACATTCACCTGTAGCTACGTTGAGCTAGCTTCCGACGGGAGTTGAGTACTATACATAAGTCCTGCAATACGGATGTTGGAATGTCGTGGTGGCCGAGTGGTATAAGGCGCCTAATGTAAGCTGTGGTTCTCCAAACAGTTCGAGGTTCGAAACCACGCTTTTACATAAAATATTTTTTAAATATAAAAAAAAAAATATTTTACTACACTTCAGCTTTCGAAAAGTATTATTTTTTTTAAATCCTGTCAAAATTTCAGTAAATTGACTATGCAAATTGTTAGCAATCATTCCAAATAATTTTTTTCTCCACTGTAACATTCACCTATAGCTACGTTGAGGTAGCTTCGGACGGGAGTTGAATACTCTAAATAAGCCCTGCAATTCTGCCCGTCGAGAAGTCGTGGTGGCCAAGACGATTAAGGCGCCTAATGTAAGCTCTGGTTCCCCAAACCGTTCGGAGGTTCTGAACCAAGTTCTTATCTTAATTTTTTTTTTAAATATAAAAAAAATTATTTTATTACGCTCTTCAGCTTTTGAAAAGTATTATTTTTTATAAATTATTTTAAAATTTCAATAGATTGACTATGCAAATAGTTATAAATCATTCGAAATTAATTTTTTCTCCATAGAAACATTCACCTATAGCTATGTTGAGGTAGCTTCCGACGGAGTTGAATACTATAAATAAGCCCCGCAATGTAGATGCAGAGAAGTTATGGTGGCCGGGAGGTCTAAGGCGCACCAATGCATGCTATGGTCCAAACAGTTCGAGGTCCGAAACCCCGCTACAACCAAAACTTTTTTTTTTTTAATATAAAAAAATTATTTTATTACTCTTCAGCTTTCGAAAAGTATTATTTTTTTTTAAATCATGTCAAAATTTCAAGAAATTGACTATGCAAATTGTTAGCAATCATTCCAAATTAATTTTTTCTCCATAGTAACATTCACCTATAGCTACGTTGAGGTAGCTTCCGAAGGAGTTGAATACTATAAATAAGCCCTGCAATGCAGATGTTGAGAGAGTTATAGTGGCCGAGACGTCTAAGGCGCCTAATGTAAGCAGTGGTTATCCAAACAGGTCGGAGGTTCGAAACCACGCTCTTACCTACAATTTTTTTTTTTTTAAATATAAAAAAAAATTATTTTTTAATTTTTTAATTATTTTATTTTATCTTCAGCTTTCGAAAAGTATTATTTTTTTTTTAAATCATGTCAAAATTTCAGAAATTGACTATGCAAATTGTTAGCAATCATTCCAAATTAATTTTTCTCCATAGTAACATTCACCTATAGCTACGTTGAGGTAGCTTCCGACGGGAGTTCAATACTATAAATAAGTCCTGCAATGCAGGTGTTGAGAAGTTATGGTGGCCGAGAGCTCTAAGGCGCCAAATGAAAGCTCTGGTTGTGCAAACAGTTCGAGGTTCAAAACAAACTCTTACCTCTTTTTTTTTTTTTAAATATAAAAAAAATTATTTTATTACTTTTCAGCTTTCGAAAAGTAATTTTTTTTTAAATCATGTCAAAATTTCAAGAAATTGACTATGCAAATTGTTAGCAATCATTCCAAATAAATTTTTCTTCCACTGAAACATTCACCTATAGCTACATTGATGTAGCTTCCGACGCGAGTTGCATACTATAAATAAGCCCGGCAATGCCGAAGTTAAGAAGGCATTGTGGCCGAGACGTCTAAGGCGCCTAATGTAAGCAGCGGTTCCCCAAACGGTTTGGAGGTTCAAAACCAAGCTCTTACCCTTTTTTTTTTTTTAAATACAAAAAAAAATTATTTTTTACTCTTCAGCTTCGAAAACTATTATTATTTTTATATCATGTCAAAATTTCAAGAAATTGACTATGCAAATTGTTAGCGATCATTCCAAATTAATTTTTCTCCATAGTAACATTCACCTATAGCTACTTTGAGGTAGCTTCCGACGGGAGTTGAATACTATAAATAAGTCCCTGCAATGCAGATGTTGAGAAGTCATAGTGGCCGGGAGGTCTAAGGCGCCGAATGTAAGTTGTGGTTCTCCAAACAGGTTCGGAGATTCGAAACCACGCTCTTACATAAAATTTTTTTTTAAATATAAAAAAAATTATTTTATTACTCTTCAGCTTTCGAAAAGTATTATTTTTTTGAAATCATGTCAAAATTTCAGTAAATTGACTATGCAAATTGTTAGCAATCATTCAAATAAATTTTTTCTCCACTGAAACATTCACCTATAGCTACATTGATGTAGCTTCCGACGGGAGTTGCATACTATAAATAAGCCCGGCAATGCCGAAGTTCAGAAGTCATTGTGGCCGAGAGGTCTAAGGCGCCTAATGTAATCTGCGGTTCTCCAAACGGTTCGGAGGTTCAAAACGAAGCTCTTACCCATTTTTTTTTTTTTTAAATACAAAAAAAAATTATTTTAGTACTCTTCAGCATTCGAAAAGTATTATTTTTTTTTAAATCATGTCAAAATTTCAGTAAATTGACTATGCAAATTGTTAGCAATCATTCCAAATAAATTTTTCTCCACTGAAACATTCATCTATAGCTACGTTGAAGTAGCTTCCGACGGGAGTTGAATACTATAAATAAGTCCTGCAATGCAGTTGCTGTGAAGTTATGGTGGCCGAGAGGTCTAAGGCGCATAATGTAAGCTGCGGTTCTCCAAACAGTTCGGAGGTTTGAAACCAAGGTCTTCTTTTTTTTTTTTTTTTAAATACAAAAAGAAATTATTTTAGTACTCTTCAGCTTTCGAAAAGTATTATTATTTTTATATCATGTCAAAATTTCAAGAAATTGGCTATGCAAATTGTTAGCGATCATTCCAAATTAATTTTTCTCCATAGTAACATTCACCAATAGCTACGTTGAGGTAGCTTCCGACGGGAGTTGAATACTATAAATAAGTCCCGCAATGCAGAGGTTGAGACGTCGTAGTGGCCGGGAGGTCTAAGGCGCCGAATGTAAGTTGTGGTTCTCCAAACAGGTCGGAGATTCGAAACCACGCTCTTACCTAAAAAGTTTTTTTTTATATATGAAAAAATTATTTTATTACTCTACAGCTTTCGAAATATATTTTTTTGTTGAAATCATATCAAAATTTTAAGAAATTGACTATGCAAATTGTTAGGAATCATTCCAAATTAATTTTTTCTCCACTGTTCCATTCACCTATATCTACGTTGAGCTCGCTTCCGACGGGAGTTGAATACTATAAATAAGCCCTGCAATGCTGATGTTGAAAAGTCTTGTTATCCGAGAGGTCTAAGGCGACTAATGTAAGCTGCGGTTCTGCAAACAGTTCGCAGGTTCAAAACCAAGCTCTTAACTGAATTTTTTTAAAAATATAATACAAATTATGTTATTACGCTCTTCAGCTTTCGAAAAGTATTATTTTTTTTTTAAAATTATGTCAAAATTTCATTAAATTGACTATGCAAATTGTTAGCAATCATTCCAAATAAATTTTTTCTCCACAGTAAAATTCACCTATAACTATGTTGAGGTAGCTTCCGACGGGAGTTGAATACTATAAGTAAGCCCTGCAATTCTGATGTTGAGAGTCATGGTAGGCGAGAAGTCAAAGGCGCCAAATGAAAGCTCTGGTTCTTCATACAGTTCGGAGGTTCGAAACCAAGCTCTTAGCTGAATTTTTTTAAAAATATTATAAAAATTATGTTATTACGCTCTTCAGCTTTCGAAAAGTATTATTGTATTTAAAATCATGTCAAAATTTCAGTAAATTGACTATGCAAATTGTTAGCAATCATTCCAAATAAATTTTTTCTCCACTGTAACATTCACCTATAGCTACGTTGAGGTAGCTTCCGACGGGAGTTGAATACTATAAATAAGCCCTGCAATGCCGACGTTGAAAGTCATGGTAGTTCTCGAGAGCTCTAAGGCGCCAAATGAAAGCTCTGGTTGTGCAAACAGTTCGGAGGTTCGAAACCACGCTCTTACCTGAATTATTTTTTAAATATCATAAAAATTATGTTATTACGCTCTTCAGCTTTCGAAAAGTATTATTTTTTTTAAAATTATGTCAAAATTTCAGTAAATTGACTATGCAATTTGTTAGCAATCATTCCAGATAAATTTTTTCTCCATAGTAACATTCACCTATAGCTACGTTGAGGTAGCTTCCGACGGGAGTTGAATACTATAAATAAGTCCCTGCAATGCAGATGTTGAGAAGTCGTAGTGGCCGGGAGGTCTAAGGCGCCGAATGTAAGTTGTGGTTCTCCATACAGTTCGGAGATTCGAAACCACGCTCTTACCTAAAGTTTTTTTTTTTTTTTTAAATATATAAAAAAATTATTTTATTACTCTTCAGCTTTCGAAATATATTATTTTGTTGAAATCATGTCAAAATTTCAGTAAATTGACTATGCAAATTGTTAGCGAAAAGTAATATTTTTAAAATTATATCAAAATTCAAGGTTCAAATTGTTAGCAATCATTCCAAATAAATTTTTCTCCACTGTAACATTCACCTATACTTACGTTGATGTAGCTTCCGACGGCAGTTGCATACTATAAATAAGTCCGGCGTTGCAAACATTGAGAAGGCATTGTGGCCGAGGGGTCTAAGGCGCCGAATGTAAGCTCTGGTTCTCTAAACAGTTCGGAGGATCGAAACCAAGCTCTCATCTGTGTTTTTTTTTTAAATATAAAAAAAATTATGTAATTACGCTCTTCAGCTTTCGAAAGTATTATTTTTTTAAATCATGTCAAAATTTCAAGAAATTGACTATGCAAATTGTTAGCAATCATTCCAAATCAATTTTCTCTCCATAGTAACATTCACCTATATCTACGTTGAGGTAGCTTCCGACGGGAGTTGAATAGTATCAATAATCACTGAAATGCCGACCCTGGGAAGTCATGGTGGCCGAGAGGTGAAAGGCGGCAAAAGAAAGCTCTGGTTCTCCAAGCAGTTCAGAGGTTCGAAACCACGATCTTACTTAAATTTTTTTTAAATGTGAAAAAAATTATTTTATTACTCTTGAGCTTTCGAAAAGTTTTATTTTTTTAAAATCATGTCAAAATTTCAAGAAATTCACTATGCAAATTGTTATAAATCACATCAAATTAATTTTTCTCCATAGTAATATAGGTAGCTTCCATGAGGTAGCTTCCGACGGGAGTTGAATTCTATAAATAAGTCCTGCAATGCAGGTGCTGAGAAGTTATGGTGGCCGGGAGGTCAAAGGCGCCAAATGAAAGTTCTGGTTGTGCAAACAGTTCGGAGGTTCGAAGCCAAGCTCTTACCTGAATTTTTTTAAATATAAAAAAATTATGTTATTACGCTCTTCAGCTTTCGAAAAGTATTATTTTTTTTTAAATTATGTCAAAATTTCAGTAAATTGACTATGCAAATTGTTAGCAATCATTCCAGATAAATTTTGTCTCCACAGTAACATTTACCTATAGCTACATTGATGTAGCTTCAGATGGGAGTTTCATACTATAAATAACCCGGCAATGCTGAAGTTCAGAAGTCATTGTGGCCGAGAGGTCTTAGGCGCGATATGAATGCTCTGGTTGTGCAAACATTTCGGAGGTTCAAAACCAAGCTCTTGCATGAATTTTTTTTTAAATATAATAAAAATTATGTTATTACGCTTTTCAGCTTTCGAAAAGTATTATTTTTTTTTTAAATCATGTCAAAATTTCAGTAAATTGACTATGCAAATTGTTAGCAATCATTCCAAATAAATTTTTCTCCACTGAAACATTCATCTATAGCTACGTTGAGGTAGCTTCCGACGGGAGTTGAATACTATAAATAAGCCCGTCAGTGGAGACGTTGAGAAGGCATTGTGGCCGAGAGGTCTAAAGCGCCAGATGTAAGCTCTGGTTCTCTAAACAGTTCGGAGGCTCGAAACCAAGCTGATTTCTCAGTTTTTTTTTTTTTTTTTTTAAATATAAAAAATTTATTTTATTACTCTTCAGCTTTCTAAAAGTATTATTTTTTTAAAATCATATCAAAATTTTAAGAAATTGACTATTCAAATTGTTAGGAATCATTCCAAATTAATTTTTCTCCACAGTAATATTCACTTATAGCTACGTTCAGGTAGCTTCCGACGAGAGTTGAATACTATAAATGAGTCCTGCAATAAAAGCGTTGAGAAGTCATGGTGGCCGAGAGGTCTAAGGCACCTATTGTAAGCTGTGGATCTCCAAGGAGGAGGCTCCAAACCACGCTCTTGCCTTATTTTTTTTTTTTAATATAAAAAAAAAAAATATTTTATTATGCTCTTTAGCGTTCGAAAAGTAATATTTTTTTAAATCATGCCAAAATTTCAAGAAATTGACTATGCAAATTGTTAGCAATCGTTCCAAATTAATTTTTTTCTCCACAGTAATATTCACCTACAGCTACGTTGAGGTAGCTTCCGAAGGGAGTTGAATACCATGAATAAGCCCTGCAATGCAAACGTTGAGAAGTCATGGTGGCCGAGAAGCTTAAGGAGCCTAAAGTAAGCTCTGGTTCCCCAAACAGTTCGGAGGTTCGAAACCACCCTCTTTCTTAAATTGTTATTTTTTAAACATAAAAAAAATTATTTTATTTCGATCTTCAGTTTCGAAAAGTAATATTTTTAAATTTCAAGAAAAAAAGAAAATTTCATGAAATTGACTATGCAAATTGTTAGCAATCATTCTAAATTAATTTTTCTCCACAGTAACATTCACCGATAACTACGTTGAGGTAGCTTCCCGTCGGGAGTTGAATACTATAAATAAGCCCTGCAATACAGTTGTTGAGAAGTCATGGTGGCCGAGAGGTCTATGGCGCTCAATGTAAGCTCTGGTTCTCCAAACATTTCGGAGGTTCGAAACCACGCTCTTACCTAAATTACTTGTTTTTAAATAAAAAAAAAATTATTTTATTACGATCTTCAATTTCGAAAAGTAATATGTTTTTTTAAATCATGTCAAAATTTCAGGAAATAGAATATTCAAATTTTTAGCAATCATTCCAAATTAATTTTTTTCCACAGTAACATTCACCTATAGCTACATTGAGGTGCTTCCGACGGGAGTTGAATACTATAAATAAGCCCTTCAATACAGACGGCGAGAAGTCATGGTGGCCGAGAGGTCTAAGGCGCGTAATGTACCCTCGGGTTCTCCAAACAGTTCGCTTAACTAAATTTTTTTTTTTTTTTTAATATAAAAAAATTATTTTATTATTCAGGTTTCGAAAAGTAATATTTTTTTTTTAAATCATGTCAAAATTTAAAGAAATTAATTATGCAAATTGATAGCAATCATTCCAAATTAATTTTGCTCCACAGTAACATTCATCTATAGCTACGTTGAGGTAGCTTCCGACGGAAGTTGAATACTATAAATAAGCCCTCTAATGCAGATATTGAGAAGTGATGGTGGTCGAGAGGTCTAAGGCGCCTAATGTAAGCTCTGGTTTTCCAAGCAGTCTGGAGGTTCGGAACCACTTTCGTACCTTACTTTTTTGTTTAAATATAAAAAAATTATTTTGTTGCGCACTTTAGCTTTCTAACCCACGCTATTGACTTAATTTTTTTAGCCTAGATAAATAACCAAATTAACTTCGGGCCTAGGTAGCGACGAAGTCGTTATGCTGACACTGCCCCACTATCCACCGAGTCTACTCGTTTCTGAAAACAGCGACTGCAGCGCTTGCTGGAGCAGGATGAAACTTTTGCGAGTTGAAAGTGAAATCTTCGAAATCTAAGTTTTAAAGAGTAAAAATGTAAATTAGTGGGTCCGTTGTATCATTTTCCTGTATGAAATTGCGGCGTGGTGGCCAACTGGCTAGCGCTCTGGCCGTTGGTACCGAGGGCTTCAGGCTCGAAATTTGTCGGTGGAATGGATGTTTGCTGGTGGTTCGGAATCCACTTTAAACCGTAGGTCCCGGTCTCATAGGATCGTAGGGGTTGCGGAGATATTACTACTCCGCGTCCGTAGCTTATTTGCCCCTAGATAGTGCTGCGTGAGTAACGTCAGTACAGCCCTTGCTTATGACATATAACAAGTGGGCTGAAAGTTTCGTAGGGTGACACATGGATGGCGCTACTAGTGTTAAATCCATCTGATATGTAGTTAGCCCTATCCTTCAAAAGGCACGTGTATAAATTTGACAGCTGATGCACTATTGGTATACTAATTATAGCAGTTGTAGTGAAACAACTTTTGTTAGTTTGGAAAAAGGAATTTCTTGGTGTTAATGCTTTTAGGCGACAAAAAAAATACTATTGAAGCCAAGACTTGGCTCTATAAACATTATTCGGACTTTGAACCAGGAAAATCAATCGTAGAGAAGAGGTTTGCTAAATTTAAACGAGGCGAAATGAGCACCGAGGACCTGCTTGCAGTGGACACCCCAAAGAGGCTGTTACCGACGAAAACATCAAAAGACCACAAAATAATTTCTGATAACCGTAAAGTGAAGTTGATTGAGACCCTAAAGATATCAAAGGAACGTGTTGGACATACGGGCTTTTCAGTCCACCTGTTACATCACGAAATGAACCCTTTATGCCAGGGGTCACCAAACTACGGCCCGTGGGTCAAGTCCGACCCGCCAGTGACATCCACCCAGCCCGCGACAGCGAATAGCTTAGTGTTGCTGTAATAAGTTGGATAAAAAAACACGGAATGATAATAACTCGGTTTTATTGAATTGCTTAATGGCAAGCATAATACGCAGAAAATGTAACTTAAGCATGATAACTAACAAGTAATTAAAATGAATCCCAGTAACACTATAAACTGGTGAATATCCCTCGATTACTCTTGGTAGTTATACCTACCTATTTCCGCTTTTGACCATTAGATGTCGCCACGGTCGTATCGATTTCAAGAGATTGACTATGCAAATTGTTAGCAATCAATAAAAATTAATTTTTTCTCCACAGTAACATTCACCTATAGCTACGTTGAGGTAGCTTCCGACGGAAGTTGAATACTATAAATAAAAACCGCAATGCAGACGTTTAGAAGTCATAGTGACCAAGAGGTCAAAGGCGCCCAATGTAAGATCTGGTTCTCCAAATAGTTCGGAGGTTCAAAACCACGCTCCTACCAAAATGTTTTTTTTTTTTTAATAAAAAAAAAAAATTTATTTTATTACGATCTTCAGTTTCGAAAAGTAATATTTTTTTTTTTAAATCATGTCAAAATTTCAATGTAAGCGCTGTTTCTCCAAGCAGTTCGGAGCTCGAAACCACGCTCTTACACAAAATTTTTTTTTTAAAATATAAAAAAAATTATTTTATTACGCTCTTCAGCTTTCGAAAGTAATATTTTTTTTTTTTTAAATCTTGCCAAAATTTCAAGAAATTGAATATGCCAATTGTTAGCAATCATTCCAAATTAATTTTTTTTCCACAGTAACATTCACCTATAGCTACGTTCAGGTAGCGTCCGACGGGAGTTGAATACTATAAATAAGATCTGCAATGCACTCGCTGCGAAGTCATGGTGGCTAAGCAGTCTATGGCGCTTAATGTAAGCTGTTATTACTCAAACAGTTCGGAGGTTCGAAACCACAAGCTCACCTAAAAAATGTTTTTTTTTTTAATATAAAAAAATTATTTTATTACGCTCTTCAGCTTTCGAAAAGTAATATTTTTTAAATCATGTCAAAATTTCAAGAGATTGACTATGCAAATTGTTAGCAATCATTCCAAATTAATTTTTTCTCCACAGTAACATTCACCTATAGCTACGTTGAGGTAGCTTCCGACGGGAGTTGAATACTATAAATAAGCCCTGCAATAGAAGCGTTGAAAATTCATGGTGGCCGAGAGGTCTGGGAATTCATGGTGGCCGAGATGTCTGAGGCGCCTATTATAAGCTTTGATTATCCGAAGAGTTCGGAAGTTTGAAACCACGTTGTTACATAAAAAGTTATCTTTTTTAAATATAAAAGAATTATTATTTTATTATGCTCTTCAACTTTCGAAAAGTAATATTTTTTTAAATCATGTCAAAATTTCAAGAAATTGACTATGCAAATTGTAAGCAATCATTCCAAATTAATTTTTCTCCACAGTAACATTCCCCTATAGCTACGTTGAGGTAGCTTCCGACAGGAGTTGAATACTGTAAATAAGCTCCGCATTGCAGATGGTGAGAAGTAATAGTGGCCGAGAGCTCAAAGGCGACTAATATAATCTGTGGTTCTCCAAACAGTTCGGAGCTTCGAAACCACGTTCTTACATTTTATTTTATATAAAAAGAAAATAATTTTATTACTCTTCAGCTTCCAAAAGTATTATTTTTTTTTTAAATCATGTCAAAATTTCTAGAAATTGACTATGCAAATTATTATCAATCACTCCAAATTAATTTTTCTTCATAGTAACATTCTCCTATAGCTACGTTGAGGCAGCTTCTGACAGGAGTTGAATACTATAAATAAGCCCCGCAATCGAAACGTCGAGAATTCATAATGGCCGAGAGGTCTAAGGCGCCTAACGTAAGCTGTGATATTCCAAACAGTTCGGAGGTTCGAAGCCACGTTCTTACCTAAATTTTTTTTTTTATATAAAAAGAAAATAATTTTATTACTCTTCAGCTTCCAAAAAGTATTATTTTTTAAAATCATGTGAAAATTTCAAGAAATTGACTACGCAAATTGTTAGCAATCATTCCAAATTAATTTTTTCTGCACAGTAACATTCACCTATAGCTACGTTGAGGTAGCTTCCGACGGGAGTTGAATACTATAAATAAGCCCTGAATGCAGATGTTGAGAACTTTTGGTTTCCGAGATGTCTAAGGCGGCCAATGTAAGATCTGGTTCTCCAAATAGTTCGGAGGTTCAAAACCACGCTCCTACCAAAATGTTTTTTTTAATATAAAAAAATTATTTTATTACGATCTTCAGTTTCGAAAAGTAATACTTTTTTTTTTTAAATCATGCCAAAATTTCAAGAAATTGACTATGCAAATTGTTAGCAATCGTTCCAAATTAATTTTTCTCCACAGTAATATTCACCTACAGCTACGTTGAGGTAGCTTCCGAAGGAGTTGAATACCATGAATAAGCTCTGCAATGCAAACTTTGGGAAGTCATGTTGGCCGAGAAGCTTAAGGAGCCTAAAGTAAGCCCTGGTTCCCCAAACAGTTCGGAGGTTCGAAACCACCCTCTTACTTAAATTGTTATTTTTTAAATATAAAAAAAAATTATTTTATTTCGATGTTCAGTTTCGAAAAGTAATATTTTTTTTTTAAATTTCCAGAAAAAAGAAAATTTCTAGAAATTGACTATGCAAATTGATAGCAATCATTCTAAATTAATTTTTCTCCACACTAACATTCACCTATAACTACGTTGAGGTAGCTTCCGTCGGGAGTTGAATACTATAAATAAGCCCTGCAATACAGTTGTTGAGAAGTCATGGTGGCCGAGAGGTCTATGGCGCTCAATGTAAGCACTCGTTCTCCAAACATTTCGGAGGTTCGAAACCACGCTCTTACCAAAATTACTTGCTTTTAAATAGAAAAAAATTATTTTATTACGATCTTCAATTTCGAAAAGTAATATGTTTTTTTTAAATCATGTCAAAATTTCAGGAAATAGAATATTCAAATTTTTAGCAATCATTCCAAATTAATTTTTTTTCCACAGTAACATTCACCTATAGCTACATTGAGGTGCTTCCGACGGGAGTTAAATACTATAAATAAGCCCTTCAATACAGACGGCGAGAAGTCATGGTGGGCGAGAGGTCTAAGGCGCGTAATGTAGCCTCGGGTTCACCAAACAGTTCGCTTAACTAAATTTTTTTTTTTTTTTTTTTAATATAAAAAAAAAAAATTATTTTATTACGCTCTTCAGGTTTCGAAAAGTAATATTTTTTTAAATCATGTCAAAATTTAAAGAAATTAATTATTCAAATTGTTAGCAATTATTTCAAATTAATTTTTCTCCTCAGTAACATTCACCTATAGCTACGTTGAGGTGCTTCCGACGGGAGTTGAATACTATAAATAAGACCTGCAATACAGTCGTTGAGAAGTCATGGTGGCCAAGAGGTCTATGGCGCCTAACGTAAGCGCTGGTTACCCAAACAGATCAGATGTTCGAAACCACGCGCTTAATTAAAAAATTTTTTTTTTTTAAATATAAAAAAATTATTTTATTACGCTCTTCAGCTTTCGAAAAGTAATATTTTTTTTAAAAATCATGTCAAAATTTCAAGAAATTGACTATGCAAATTGATAGCAATCATTCCAAATTAATTTTTTCTCCACAGTAACATTCCCCTATAGCTACGTTGAGGTAGCTTCCGACAGGAGTTGAATACTGTAAATAAGCTCCGCATTGCAGATGTTGAGAAGTAATAGAGGCCGAGAGCTCTAAGGCGACTAATATAATCTGAGGTTCTCCAAACAGTTCGGAGGTTCGAAACCACGTTCTCACATTTTATTTTATATAAAAAGAAAATAATTTTATTACTCTTCAGCTTCCAAAAAGTATTATTTTTTTTAAATCATGTCAAAATTTCTAGAAATTGACTATGCAAATTATTATCAATCACTCCAAATTAATTTTTCTTCATAGTAACATTCTCCTATAGCTACGTTGAGGCAGCTTCTGACAGGAGTTGAATACTATAAATAAGCCCCGCAATCGAAACGTCGAGAATTCATAATGGCCGAGAGGTCTAAGGCGCCTAACGTAAGCTGTGATATTCCAAACAGTTCGGAGGTTCGAAGCCACGTTCTTACCTAAATTTTATTTTATATAAAAAGAAAATAATTTTATTACTCTTCAGCTTCCAAAAAGTATTATTTTTTAAAATCATGTGAAAATTTCAAGAAATTGACTATGCAAATTGTTAGCAATCATTCCAAATTAATTTTTTCTGCACAGTAACATTCACCTATAGCTACGTTGAGGTAGCTTCCGACGGGAGTTGAATACTATAAATAAGCCCTGAATGCAGATGTTGAGAACTTTTGGTTTCCGAGATGTCTAAGGCGGCCAATGTAAGATCTGGTTCTCCAAATAGTTCGGAGGTTCAAAACCACGCTCCTACCAAAATGTTTTTTTTAATATAAAAAAAAAAATTATTTTATTACGATCTTCAGTTTCGAAAAGTAATATTTTTTTTAAATCATGCCAAAATTTCAAGAAATTGACTATGCAAATTGTTAGCAATCGTTCCAAATTAATTTTTCTCCACAGTAATATTCACCTACAGCTACGTTGAGGTAGCTTCCGAAGGGAGTTGAATACTATAAATAAGACCTCCAATACAGTCGTTGAAAAGTCATGGTGGCCAAGAGGTCTATGGCGCCTAACGTAAGCGCTGGTTACCCAAACAGATCAGATGTTCGAAACCACGCGCTTAATTAAAAAAATTTTTTTAAATATAAAAAAAATTATTTTATTACGCTCTTCAGCTTTCGAAAAGTAATATTTTTTTTTTTAAAAATCATGTCAAAATTTCAAGAAATTGACAATGCAAATTGATAGCAATCATTCCAAATTAATTTTGCTCCACAGTAACATTCATCTATAGCTATGTTGAGGTAGCTTCCGACGGAAGTTGAATACTATAAATAAGCCCTCTAATGCAGATATTGAGAAGTGATGGTGGTCGAGAGGTCTAAGGCGCCTAATGTAAGCTCTGGTTTTCCAAGCAGTCTGGAAGTTCGGAACCACTTTCGTACCTTAATTTTTTTTGTTTAAATATAAAAATTATTTTGTTGCGCACTTTAGCTTTCTAACCCACGCTATTGACTTAATTTTTTAGCCTAGAAAATAACCAAAATAACTTCGGGCCTAGGTAGCGACGAAGTCGGTGGCTAGCGGGACGTTATGCTGACACTGCCCCACTAGCCATCGAGTCTACTCGTTTCTGAAAGCAGCGACTGCAACGCTTGCTGGAGCAGGATGAAACTTTTTGCGAGTTGAAAGTGAAATCTTCGAAATCTAAGTTTTAAAGAGTAAAAATGTAAATTAGTGGGTCCGTTGTATCATTTTCCTGTATGAAATTGCGGCGTGGTGGCCAACTGGCTGCGCGCTCTGGCCGTTGGTACCGAGGGCTTCAGGCTCGAAATTTGTCGGTGGAATGGATGTTTGCTGGTGGTTCGGAATCCACTTTAAACCGTAGGTCCCGGTCTCATAGGATCGTAGGGGGTTGCGGAGATATTACTACTCCGCGTCCGTAGCTTATTTGCCCCTAGATAGTGCTGCGTGAGTAACGTCAGTACAGCCCTTGCTTATGACATATAACAAGTGGGCTGAAAGTTTCGTAGGGTGACACATGGATGGCGCTACTAGTGTTAAATCCATCTGATATGTAGTTAGCCCTATCCTTCAAAAGGCACGTGTATAAATTTGACAGCTGATGCACTATTGGTATACTAATTATAGCAGTTGTAGTGAAACAACTTTTTGTTAGTTTGGAAAAAAAGGAATTTCGTGGTGTTAATGCTTTTAGGCGACAAAAAATACTATTGAAGCCAAGACTTGGCTCTATAAACATTATTCGGACTTTGAACCAGGAAAATCAATCGTAGAGAAGAGGTTTGCTAAATTTAAACGAGGCGAAATGAGCACCGAGGACCTGCTTGCAGTGGACACCCCAAAGAGGCTGTTACCGACGAAAACATCAAAAAGACCACAAAATAATTTCTGATAACCGTAAAGTGAAGTTGATTGAGACCCTAAAGATATCAAAGGAACGTGTTGGACATACGGGGCTTTTCAGTCCACCTGTTACATCACGAAATGAACCCTTTATGCCAGGGGTCACCAAACTACGGCCCGTGGGCCAAGTCCGACCCGCCAGTGTCATCCACCCAGCCCGCGACAGCGAATAGCTTAGTGTTGCTGTAATAAGTTGGATAAAAAAAAAACACGGAATGATAATAACTCGGTTTTATTGAATTGCTTAATGGCAAGCATAATACGCAGAAAATGTAACTTAAGCATGATAACTAACAAGTAATTGAAATGAATCCCAGTAACATTATAAACTGGTGAATATCCCTCGGTTACTCTTGGTAGTTATACCTACCTATTTCCGCTTTTGACCATTAGATGTCGCCACGGTCGTATCGATACACACAAGAGTAGCTGCAGTCCAATGACTTGAAACTATAGCTTCCAGTCTCACATGATTGCAGAGAGCTGGACGTAGGGCTGACAGGCTATATATATAAATATATATTTATTTATTTAGATATATATGCATGTATGTATATACACTCAAGAGCCAAAACATTATGACCCCCTGTCAATAACGAGTTGGCCCACCTTTGGCGCGCAACACAGCTTCAACCCGCCTTGCCATGGATTAATAACACCACTTAATACCACTTCCACCTGATCACGTGCCTTTCACGTCATCCAGGCGAGTTCATTGCAAAATGTAGGGGTGGTCATCCTGTTTTGGCTCTTGAGTGTATATATAAATAAATATATATACGCTTACTTATTTACGCCTATTTATATATCTATTTCCGCTTTTTGACCACTATACACACAATAGTAACTGCAGTCATTGAACTAGCAAGCTCAGAGCGCGTACTCGGCGACTGGTCTAGAAATGACAGGTAATGGCAGAAAAATGAAAACAGTGTTGGCCCTTGGTACTTACTGGAGTAAGCAGTATGGCCCTAGGGCCGGATCAATTTTACTTGTACCAATTATTAAAAGAGATTTAAGATGCTCATCGGTTAACTTAGATCTGTAAACATTCTTTTTGCGTACTACATTTTGAAGAATGTTTTCTCCCACAAGTAAGTAGTACCATAAACAGAAAAACATCTCATGAGCAAGTTTATGTAAATTATCAAATTGTATCAGTGGAAGACTCTTACCAGCGAATTTAGCAAGCGTATGCTCGCTCAGAGCGCGTACTCGCCGACTAGTCTAGAAATTACAGATAATGGCAGAAAAATGAAAACGGTTTTAGCCCTTGGTACTTACTGGAGCAAACAGTACGGCCCTAGGGCTGGAAAGTCCCCCTGAATAGTCCGAGGTAAATGCATTGAAATATCAGTATTCCTTATTTGACTTCAAATAAATAGAGGCTCTCTATTTTTTTTTCCTCCGAAATGCTGTAAAGCACATCTCAAGTTTTTAATAATGGAACAGAAATATGAATAATTCCACCTAACATGTGGGCTGAAAGGTTTATAGGCTGACACATAGATGGCGCTACTAGTATTAATTCCATATGATTTTTAGTTAGCCCTAACCTTCAAAAGACACGTGTATAAATTTGACAGCTGTTGCACTGTCTAGCGCCGTCTATGTGTCAGCCTACGAACATGTCAGCCCACATGTTACAATGCGCCAACTGATACCTGTCACGTGACAACTCTTCTGGCCGGCGACTCTATTGTATGATAGGAGCGCCATCTAGGGATCAGCCTACGAACTTTTCAGACCACCTATTATTCATTGAGTTATTTTAAAAAGCTTCATAATTGAAATAATATACACAGTCAAGGCACATTAATGTGGCAATTACAAAATTTATTTACTTAAATTAATTTATAAAATTAACTACTGTCAAATACGAAATTTATTGCCAGGCAATCTGATGGCTTTTGGGGCCTGAATGGCCGAGTGGCTAGCGCTCTGACGCTCGGTACCACAGGTTTCGGATTCGAATCCCAGCAGCGGTGCCATGGATGTTTATAGTGGTTCGGAATCAACTTTAAACCGTAGATCCCAGTCTAACAGGATCGTAGAGCGTGTCAGAGGTAGCGTTACTCCACGTCCAAGGCTTATCTTCAAGTCACACGCACCTACTGGGTGGTGCTAAGTGAGTAACGTCTGTGCAGCGCTTGCCTTAAAGCATAAAGTGCAACTGTCTAAGTGTTTGCCGGCTGCATTAGAACAATATATTTATATACACATTCCAGTCACATGAATGTGACCACCACCTACTGTCGACGCCAACGTGAAATAACCCATCACGAGAGGTAGGTGGCAGCACATTGCAGCGGAGTGTATATAAAGAATTCCACTTAATACCACATTCCACACCCACTTGTAGCCACAATATACAGGAGTGGGGATGGAGACTTAATTAATGGGACTGGACTGTGCAGTTTTGTTTATGGTTGTAACAGGTTGGTTATGGTTGGTAATTATGGTTGTAATAGGTTGTTTATGGTTGGTAATTATGGTTGTAATACACAGTCCAGTCACATTAATGTGACCACCCCCTACTTTTCGACGTCAACGTGGAATAACCCATCACAAAAGGCAGGTGGCAGTGGAGTGTATATACAGAATTAAACTTAATGCCGTTTAAATATCACATAATACCACACTCCACTTTTAGCCAGAATATACAAGAGTGTGTATTGTGGCGTTTGACAGGTGGTCACATTAATGTGACTGGACTGTGTCAAATCCTTTTGCTGAGATTAATTTTTAAATATTTGTGATTGACATGTTTCTTTTCCATATTCTGAATTTTGCAAAAGAAATTCACGCATGCGCAAAAGATGGAGAACATTTTTTTTCTTTATTTAAAAAAAAAAAAAAAAAATTACACATAATTTCTACGTATCCATTTGAAATGTATTTTTTTCATTAAAAAAACAAGGAAAAAAACCCAAACAAACTGAATAACTGGTTCTGTTTTTTTCTTCGACTCGAAGAAGTTCAACCTGAAAATTCTACAGGTAATAAAGAAGAAAACACCCGCATATAGTTTCCAATGCAAGCAAACGGTTGCAGTCACAGTTAATCAACTATACAAAATAAATATATATATATATTTTCTTCTATTTGATCTGGCTCGTCACGTGAGTTGCTTGAAAGAAGGAATTGTCTGAGAGAAACAAAATGGAGCTAGATGGGAGGGGTCTGGACGGATCTCTCTTGCATAGTGAATGAGTGGGCGGGACAAGTCTCCGCCCTCATTGGATCATCATGAAGATCACGCCCATCAAGACTCCGCCCCCGATACAAGCCACTGCCAAGATGGCTGCGATGTAGCAGAAGAGATTGCTGCTCTTTCGGAATAGAGTCTCTTCATCCTGCAAAATAAATAAATAAATAATAATAATAATAAATTATAATAAAATAATAAATAATTTTTTATTATCATTGTAATAGAAAAATAATGTAATAATAATAATTTATTATTATTATTATTTTAATTATAATAATAAAAATAATAATAAATTATTATTAATAATAATTTATTATTATTTTTAATAAAGAATAATTAAATAATATAATAATAAAGAATAATTAAATTTAATAATAATAATGAATTCTTTATATTAATTATAATAACAAATATTATTTTTGTTATTATTATAATAAAAAAAATGTAATAATAATAATTTAATATAATTATTTTAATTATAATAATAAAAAATAATAATAATAATAATAAAGAAGAATTAAATTTAATAACAATAATTAATTTTTTATATTAATTATAATATTAAAAAATAATAAATAAATAAAAATAATGCAAATAAATAATGATTTTAATTTCAAAAACCCTTCGTTTCTTAATGAAGAGTTATTCAAGTGTAAACTATCAGAACATTAAATCCTACAAAAAAAGATAATGTTGGATTTCTATCCCTGTTCATCAATGGATGCATCCTGTAATTTGTTATCTGTGTATTTACTTAATTAGTTCAGGGGTCTCCATACTACGGCCCGCGGGCGAAATCCGGTCAGCGACAGCGAATAGGTTATTGTTGCTGTAACAAGTTGGATAAAAACAAACATCGATATGTACATACACAATAGATAGGATTGATTAAGGTTTGAAGAGGATTGATTAAGGATTGAAGAGGAGTGATTAAGGATTGAAGAGGATTGATTAAGGTCTGAATGAGGATTAACAAGGAATGAACAAGGATTGACTAAGGATTAAATAAGGATTGATTAAAGTTTGAAGAGGATTGATTAAGGATTGAATGAGGATTGACGGATAGAAGAGATTGATTAAGGATTGCTTTAGAATTGAAGAGGATTGATTAGGGATTGAATGAGGATTGATTAAGGTTTGAAGAGGATTGATTAGAGATTGAACCAGGATTGAAGAGGAGTGATTGGAGATTGAAGAGTGATTATGATTGATTGAAAAGGATTGACAAGGATTGATAAAGGATTGAACAAGGATTGATTAAGGATTAAATAAGGATTGATTAGGATTGAAGAGGAGTGATGAAGGATTGAAGAGATTATTAAGGATTGAAGAGTGATTGATTAAATGATTGAAGAGGATTGATTAAGGATTGAAGAGGATTGATTAAGAGATGGATTGAAGAGGATTTATTAAGGATTGAAGAGGATTGATTACCGATTGATTAACGATTGAAGAGGAGTGAATGATTGAAGTATTAAAGATTAAGAGTGATTGAATGTGAGGATTGATTAAGATTGATTAAGGATTGAAGAGGATTGATTAAGGATTGAGATGATTGATTAAAGATTGAAGAGGATTGATTAAGATTGAAAGGATTGAAGAGATTGATTAAGATTGAAGAGGATTGATTAAGGATTGAAGAGGATTGATTAAGATTGAAGAGGATATATTAAGGATTGAAGAGGATTGAAGAGATTTAAACAAGGATTGATTAAGGATTGAATGAGGATTGAAGTGAGGATTGATTAAATTGAAGAGGATTGAAGAAGGATTGATTAAAGGATTGAAAATAAGACGATTGATTAAGGATTGAAGAGGATTGATTAAAGATTGAAAAGGATTGAAGACGATTGATTAAGGATTGAAGAAAGGATTGATTAAGGATTGAAGAGGATTGATTAGGATTGAAGAGGATTGATTAAGGATTGAATGAGCAATGACAAGAGATTGAAAGGATTGAATTGAAAGGATTGGATTAGGAGAATAAGGATTGATTGAAGGATTGAAGAGGATTGATTAAAGATTAAGAGATTAAGAAGAGGGATTGAAGTGAAACAAGGATTGATTATGATTACGATGGAAGAGGATTGATTAAGGATTGAATGAGGATTGATTACCAGGATTGATTAAGGATTGACAAGGATTGATTAAGAGATTGAACAAGGATTGATTAAGGATTAAAAGAGGATTGATTAAGGATTGAAGAGGATTGATTAAGGATTGATTAAGGATTGAAGAGGATTGATTAAGATTGAATGAAGATTGACAAGGATTGAAGAGGATTGATTAAGATTGATTGATAAGGATTGATTAAGGATTGATTAAGGATTGAAAGATTTGATTAAGGATTGAAATGAGGATTGATTAAGGGTTGAAGAGGATTGATTAAGGATTAAAGAGGATTGAATAAGGATTGAAGAGGATTGATTAAGGATGAATGGCGAGGTATTGAGATTGATTAAGGGATTGAAGGATTGATTAAGGTTGAACAATACAATTATTGATTGATTGATTAAAGATTAAGGGTTGAAGGATCAGATTAGGAGGATTAACTGAAGAGGATTGATTAAGGATTGAAGAGGATTGATTAAGGATTGATTGATTGACAAGGACAAAGAGTTTGAAGAGGTTGAATAAGGATTGAAGAGGATTAAATTAAGGATTGAAGTGAAAAGGACAAAGGATTGAAGAGGATTGATTAAGGATTGAAGAGATTGATTAAGGATTAAATTGAGGTGATTGATTAAAGATTGAAATGATTGATGAGGATTGATTAAGGATTGAAGATTGAACAAGGATTGATTAAGGATTAAATAAGGATTGGAAGAGGATTGATAAAGGATCGAAGAATTGAGGATTGATTAAGGATTGAAGAGGATTGATTAAGGATTGAAGAGGAGTGATTAAGGATTGAAGAGGATTAAGGATTGAAGAGGATTGATTAGATTGATTAAACATTGAAGAGGATTGATTGATTGAAGAGGTGATTGAAGAAGAGGTTTGATTAGGATTGAAAGGTTTGAAGAGGATTGATTAAGGATAGAAGAGGATTGATTAAAGATTGTAGAGGAGTGATTAAGGTTTGAAGAGATTGATTAGGATTGAAGAGGATTGATTAGGGAAATGAAGAGATTGATTAATTGAAGAGATTGATTAAGGATGGAATGAGATTGATTAAGGATTGAAGAGTATTGATTGATTGAAGGATTTGATTGAATGAGTGCTTCCAATGACTGTTTAAGGATTAAATAAGTATTGATTAAGTGACAGGTAACTGAAATGTTCGATTGACATTATTGATGGCGCTACTGGTATTGAATTCATGTGATTTTTAGTTAGCCCCTGATCCTTCAAAAAAGACACGTGTATGAATTTGTGACAGCTGTTGCATATTGGGACATAATACACGATTATTAGATTGAGAGGATTGTGAGCCATTGAAGAGATTGATTAGGGATTTGAAGAGGATTGATTAAGGATTGAAGAGGATTGATTAAGACTGAATGAGAGATTAATTAAGGATTGATTAAGGATTGAAATAAAGGATTGATTGGCGATTGAGGAGATTGATTAAGCGATGGAAGAGGATTGGATTAGGGTAAAGGAAGAGGATTGATTAGGATGAAGAAGAGATTGATTAAGCATTGAAGAGGAGATTAAGGATTGAAGTGGATTGATTAAGCGATTGATTAATGCTTGAATGTGATTAAGGATTGAAGAGGATTGAACAAGGATTGATTAAGGATTAAATAAGGATTGAAGAGGATTGATTAAGGATCGAAGAGGATTGAGACTGAATGGGATTGATTAGGATTGAAGAGGATTGATTAAGGATTGAAGAGGACTGAATGACTGAAGAGGCGAGTGATGAAGGATTGAAGAGGATTGATTAAGGATTGATTAAACATTGAAGAGGATTGATTAAGGATTGAAGATTGATTAACGATTAGAGGTTTGATTAAGATTGATTAAAGGGAAGAGTGAATTAAGGATAGAAGAGGTATCGATTAAGGATTGTAGAGGATTGATTAAGGATTGAAGAGGATTGATTAAGGATTGAACCAGGATTGATTAAGATTGATTAAGGGTTGATTAAGGATTGAAGAGTATTGATTGGAATGGATTGAATTAAGGGATTGAAGAGTATTGATTACTGATTGATTGAGACTGATTAGGATTGAATGAGATTGACAAGGATTGATGGGATTAAATAAGTATTGATTAAGTGACAGGTGGACTGAAATGTTCGTAGGCTGACACATTGATGGCGCTACTGGTATTGAATTCATGTGATTTTTTTAGTTAGCCCTGATCTTCAAAAAGACACGTGTATGAATTTGTGACAGCTGTTGCATATTGGGACATAATACAAGGATTGATTAAGGATTAAATAAGTATTGGATTAAGTATTGAAGAGGACTTGATTGATGTTTGAAGAGGATTGATTAAGGATTGGAAGAGATTGATTAGAGGACTGAATGAGATTGACAAAGGATTGATTAAGGATTGAATAGGATTGATTGATTGAAGAGGATTAAATTGAAGAGTATTGATTAGGGATTGAAGAGGAGTGAATTAGGATTGATTAAGAATTGAATGAGCATTGACAAGTGATGGAAGAGATTGGAACAAGGATTGATTAGGATCAAATAAGCGATTAGTAGAATTATCAGATTAAAGGGTAATTGAAGAGATGCGACAAGGTTTGAAGAGATTGATTAGCGATTGAAGAGGATTGATTAAGGATTGAAGACTGACAAGGATTGAAGAGGATTGAACAACGATTGATTATGGATTAAATAGTATTGATTAGGATTGAAGAGGATTAATTAAGGATTGATGAGGATTGATTAAGGATTGAAGAGGATTGATTAGGATTGAAAAGGATTGAAGAGGCGTGATTGGATTGAAGAGGATTGATTAAGGATTGAAGAGATTGAACAACGATTGAAGAGGATTAAATAAGGATTGATTAAGGATCGAAGAGGATTGATTAAGGACTGAATGTGATTGACAAGGATTGAACAAGGATTGAAGAGGATTGATAAAGGACTGAATGAATTGACAAGGATTGATTAAGGATTAAATAGAAAAGTGGATTGATTAAGATTGAAGAGATTGATTTAGGATTGAAGAGATTGATTAAGGATTGAAGAGATTGATTGAATGAAGAGATTAGATAAACGATTGATTAGAAAGAAGAGGATTGATTAAGGATTGAACAAGGAATTGATTAATTTCGAAGAGCAGTGATTGATGATGAATGAGGATTGACAAGGATTGAAGAGATTGAACAAGGTTTGAAGACTGAATTGATTAAGGATTGATTAAAAGATTGAAGGATTGATTAAGGATTGAAGAGATTGATTAACGATTGAAGAGGATAGATTAATGATTGATTAAGGATAGAAGAGGATTTGATTAGGATTGAACAAGGGTTGATTAAGGATTGAAGAGCAGTGATTAAGGATTGAATGAGATTGACAAGGATTGAAGAAGATTGAACAAGGTTTGAAGAGGATTGATTAACGATTGATTAAAGATTGAAGGATTGATTAAGGATTGAAGAGATTGATTAACGATTGAAGAGGATTGATTAAGGATTGATTAAGGTTTGAAGAGTGATTGATTAAGGATAGAAGAGCTGATTGATTAAGGATTGAAGAGGAGTGATTAAGGTTTGAAGAGGATTGATTAAGGATTGGAGAGGATAGATTAAGGATTGAAGGATTGATTAAGGATTGAAGAGGATTGATTAAGGATTGAAGAGATTGATTATGATTGAATGAGGATTGAACCAGGATTGATTAAGGATTAAAGAGGATTGATTAAGGATGGAATGAGGATTGATTAAGGATTGAAGAGGATTGATTAAGGATTGAATGAGGATTGGCAAGAATTGAAGAGGATTGAAGAAGGATTGATTAAGGATTAAATAAGGATTGATTAAGGATTGAAGAGAGTTTGATTAAAGATTGAAGAGGATTGAAGACGATTGATTAAGGATTGAAGAGGATTGATTAGGAAATGAAGAGGATTGATTAACGATTGATTAAGGATTGAAGAGGATTGATTACCGATTGAAGAGGATTGATTACCGATTGAAGAGGATTGATTAGGATTGAATGAGCAATGACAAGGATTGAAGAGGATTGAACAAGGATTGATTAAGGATTAAATAAGAGATTGATTAAGGATTGAAGAGGATTGATTAAAGATTTAAGAGGATTGATTAAAGATTGAAGAGGATTGAACCAGGATTGATTAAGGATTGAAGAGGATTGATTAAGGATTGAAAGGATTGATTAGGATTGAAGAGTATTGATTAAGGATGGAATGAGGATTAATTAAGGATTGAAGAGTATTGATTACCGATTGATTGGAGAACTGATGAAAAGGATTGAATGAGGATTGACAAGGATTGATTAAGGATTAAATAAGTATTGATTAAGTGACAGGTGGACTGAAAATGTTCGTAGGCTGACACATTGATGACGCTACTGGTATTGAATTCATGTGATTTTTAGTTAGCCCTGATCTTCAAAAGACACGTGTATGAATTTGTGACAGCTGTTGCATATTGGGACATAATACAAGGATTGATTAAGGATTAAATAAGTATTGATTAAGTATTGAAGAGGATTGATTAAGGTTTGAAGAGGATTGATTAGGATTGAAGAGGATTGATTAAGGACTGAATGAGGATTGACAAAGGATTGTTTAAGGATTAAATAAGGATTGATTAAGGATTGAGGAGATTGATTAGGATTGATTAAGGATTGAAGAGGATTGATTAAGGATCGAAGATCGATCGTGAAATTATAGCATTTTTGTGTTAGTGTGACAGGTGGACTGAAAAGTTCGTAGGCTGACACATAGATGGCGCTACTGGTATTGAATCCATGTGATTTTTAGTTAGCCCTGATCTTCAAAAGACACGTGTATGAATTTGTGACAGCTGTTGCATATTGGGATAAAATACAGGATTGATTAAGGATTAAATAAGTATTGATTAAGGATTGAAGAGGATTGATTAAGGTTTGAAGAGGATTGATTAAGGATTGAAGAGGAGAGATTAGGATTGAAGAGGATTGATTAAGGATTGAAGAGGATAGATTAAGGATTGAAGTGGATTGATTAAAGGATTGAATGAGCATTGACAAGGATTGAAGTGGATTGATTAAGGATTAAATAAGTATTGATTAAGGATTGAAGAGGATTGATTAAGGTTTGAAGAGGATTGATTAGGATTGAGAGGAGTGATTAAGGATTGAAGAGGATAGATTAAGATTTGAAGAGGATTGATTAGGATTGATTAAGAATTGAATGAGCATTGACAAGGATTGAAGAGAGATTGATTAAGGATTAAATAAGGATTGATTAAGGACTGAAGAGGATTGATTAAGGATTGAAGAGATTGATTAGGATTGATTAAGAATTGAAGAGGATTGATTAAGGATTGAAAAGGATTGAAGAGGACTGATTAAGGATTGAAGTGGATTGATTAGGATTGAAGATGATTGATTAAGAATTGAAGAGGATAGATTGAAGGATTGAAGAGATTGATTGATTAAGGATTGAAGAGGATTGAACAAGGAGTGATTAAGGATTAAATAATTATTGAAGAGGATTGATTAAGGATTGAAGAGATTGATTAAGTATTGAAGTGGATCGATTAAGGATTGAAGAAGTTGATTAGAGATTGAAGAGGATTGATTAGAGATTATTTAATGTTTGAATGAGGATTGATTAATGTTTGAATGAGGATTGACAAGGATTGAACAAGGATTGAAGAGGATTGAAGAGGATTGATTAAGGATTGAAAAGGATTGAAGAGGACTGATTAAGGATTGAAGTGGATTGATTAAGGATTGAAGATGATTGATTAGAATTGAAGAGGATAGATTAAGGATTGAAGAGGATTGATTAAGGATTGAAGAGGATTGAACAAGGAGTGATTAAGGATTAAATAAGGATTGAAGAGGATTGATTAAGGATTGAAGAGGATTGATTAAGGGATTGAAGTGGATTGATTAAGGATTGTAGAGGGATTGATTAGGATTGAAGAGGATTGATTAGGGTAAGAAGAAGGATTGATTAAGGATTGTAAGTGGATTGATTAGGATTGTAGAAGGATTGATTAAGGATTGAAGAGATTGATTAGGATTGAAGGATTGAACAAGGAGTGATTAGGATTAAATAAGGATTGAAGAGGATTGATTAAGGATTGAAGAGGATTGATTAAGGATTGAAGTGGATTGATTAAGGATTGTAGAGGATTGATTAAGGATTGTAGAGGATTGATTAGGGATTAAATGAGGATTATTTAATGTTTGAATGAGGATTGATTAATGTTTGAATGAGGATTGACAAGGATTGAAAAGGATTGAACAAGGATTGATTAAGGATTACATAAGGATTTAAGAGGGTGATTAAGGATTGAAGAGGATTGATTAAGGATTGAAAGAGGATGAATTAAATTTAATGAGGATAAGAGTTGGCAATACTCACACAGTAGCCGTCTGGCAAATCGCTCGTTTCGTCCAGAGAGACCTTGCTGCCCGGATCTCCCTGCGAAGGAACAAAGCGATGCGTGAGTGCACGTCCACTGCACAATACACAGGTGGCCTGAAAAGTTCAAAGGCTGACGCATAGAGGGCGCCACTGTGTATTGAATCCGTGATTCTTAGTTAGCCTAACCTTCAAAAGACACATACAACAGGTAGGGCTGATAAGTTCGTATGCTGACGCATAGATGGCGCTACTAGTATCAAATCCGTATGATTCATAGTCAGCCCGTGTATGAATTTGACAACTATTAGTAAGTGAGTTGTAGCATTTTTAGTGAAATTATAGCATTTTTGTGTTAGTGTGACAGGTGGACTGAAAAGTTCGTGAGGCTGATACATAGATTGCGCTACTGGTATTGAATCCATGTGATTTTTAGTTGGAGCCTGATCTTCAAAAGACACGTGTATGAATTTGTGACAGCTGCTGCAGTGTTGGTATGCGAGTTATAGCATTTTTAGTGTTAGTGTAAGGTGGGCTGAAAATTTCGTAGGGTGACACATAGATGGAGCTACTAATTCTATATGATTTTTAGTTAGCCCTGATCTTCAAAAGACACGTGTATGAATTTGTGACAGCTGTTGCACTGTTGGTATGCGAGTTATAGCATTTTTAGTGTTAGTGTAAAAGGTGGGTTGAAAAGTTCGTAGGCTGACACATAGATGGAGCTACTAGTATTAATTCTATATGATTATATACAGCTGACAGCTATATGATTTTTAGTTAGCCCTGATCTTCAAAAGACACGTGTATGAATTTGTGACAGCTGTTGCACTGTTGGTATGCGAGTTATAGCATTTTTAGTGTTAGTGTAACAGGTTGCATATTTGGGGAAGGGGGTGGGAAACGCAACGTTTAAAAGACTCGATTTTTTTATTTATTTATTTGTGATGCTAACAAGATGTGGTTGGTTTTGGTTTGTCGCTCTACGGTCATCTTGTGCACACTTTAGGATAAACAGACCGGGACCTATAGTTTAACGTGGCTTCCGAACCACCAACAAACATCCCTGCCCCCGCCAGGATTCGAACCTGAATCCTTCAGTTCCAATGGCCAGAGCGCTAGCCAGTTGGCCATCAGGCCGCTTCAAGATGTGAGATGGTGAAGCCTGCTCAGAGGAGCACTCAATTCAAGCTTTCAAACCATCTGAGAAAGTCGTAGTTCTGAGGTAGGATGTAGAGTTACTTTAGGATGTAGGGTTAAAGCGCCGTTCCATTTGCTGTCCTGAGAAAAACCTTCAGTAGGGTTTAATGTGTGGGTTTCTTTTTTCTTTTTATTTCCAATGGCAGATTATGAACGGTTACAGCAAAAAAACAAGAACAACGAAAAAGGGCTGGAATGGCACTCGGTGCCGCAGGTTTCGGGTTCGAGTCCCGGCGCTGCCATGAATGTTTGTAGTAGTTAGGAATCCACTTTAAGCCGTAGGGCCCGGCCTCTTATGACTGTAAGAGCGTCACGGTGCAAAAGTCAGACTTCTACCTACTGGTGCTCCATCAGAACAGAAGCTGCCCCCTTCCCTCCACCCTTGAGTAGACCATTCACGGAATACCCGTCCGGCACTGCAGGACACTGAGGATATGTCAATAACAACAACAACGAAAAAAAATACAACACCACCAAAATAATACAACAAAAACATGTTGAAACAGAGATCATTCATCTGACACTAATTAATTCAGATCTTTCAGCCACTAAACAGTGTTACCAGGTGCACCACGGGGAGGTAGATCTTCTGCGCACCCATACATTGAAATATGAATCTCATCATTTTTCTAACATAATACAGGTTTAATGTAGAATGAAAAGCTCTGTGCATCCTAACTTTTTACTAATATGTCAAATAATATCATTAAAAGATCACAAGTTATTGCTTAAGGCAAGCCCTGCACAGAAGCTACTCACTTTGGATTACCCAGGGGCGCGTGTCACTTGAAGATAACCCACGGACGCGGAGTAGCAACGCCCCCGCAACGCTCTACGATCTTATTAGGACCGGGACCTACGGTTTAAAGTGGATTCGAACCACTACAAACATCCATGGCACCGCGGGGACTCGAACCCGAAATCTGTGGTACCGAGCGCCAGCCACTCGGCCATTCAGGTCCCTATTTTTTCTAACATAGTCCATAGCACATCTTCAAGCTACACGTGCCCACCTGGGTAGTGCTCAATGAGTAACAGCGGTGCAGCCTTGCTTGTGGCATAAAGATGAACTGTCTCTGTATTGCCAGCTGCATTAGAACAACAACTGTCATTTTCTTCTACACAACGAAACATCAGATGACTTACAAGTATAATACTGAACCCCCCCCCCCAATAAAAAAATTTTTAAATCTTGCATATTTCTCGCAATGGTGTTTAATTTGACATATTATATAACCAATTAAGTTGTGTTTTTATATTCATGACGATAAATCCATCAAAATTTTTAAATTTTAAAGAATTTTTATTTTATTTCCAATGACAGATTATGAAAAGTTACAGAAAAAAAAAGAAAAAAAAAAAAAAAAAACACATACAACAACAAAACATGCTGAAACAGAGTTCATTCATCTAACAATAATGCCAAGTTGCAGATCTTTCAGCCACTAGAAAGTGTTACCCGGTGCACCACGGGGAGGTAGATCTACTGCGCCCCTCCTTTCTAATGCAGCAGGCAAATAGACCGTGATATTTTTATGCCATAAGGGCTGCACCGACGTTACTCACTTTGCACTTGAAGATAAGCCACGGACGCGGAATAGCAACGCCCCCGATCCACTTTAAACAGTAACCGTCGGTATTCGAACCACTACAAACACCCATGGCAACGCCAGGATTTGAACCCGATACCTGTGTTACCGAGCGCCAGAGCGCTAGCCACTCGGCCACCTGGCACCACCCTCTGCGCACCCATAATAAAAAGTTCTTCTGACACCGGGAATCGAACCCGGGCCTCCTGGTGTGAGCCAGATATTCTAACGACTGGACCGTGCAGGATCTAAATGACCCGCTGAAGCACAAAATATTAATAGTTTAAAAAAAACTAAAAATACGCTTTTAGAGTTAACCAAACTAAAAAGTACATAAATTAATATTTAAAAAAAAACAACTAAAAAAAACGCGCTTTTAGAGTTAATCAGACTAAAAAAAAAAAAAAAATAATTGTTAACATAAGAATAAAATGACTGTTCTAAAAGCGTGGGGTGCTCGATGTCAATCGTTGTAATTTTCACTCGTTTCATTCCGAAATGCAGAGTTAGTTTTAAAATGTCATACAAAGCACCCCACGCTTTTAGAATTAATTTCTCGTCAGTCATTTTATTTTTATGTTAACAATTATTTTTTACTTTTAGATTGATTAACTCTAAAAGCGTGTTTTTTAGTTTTTTTAAACTATTAATTTATTTTTACTTTTTAGTTTGATTCACTCTAAAAGCGTGTTTTCAAACTGTAATATTTAAATGAGGTCCCGGTACGGAGGACTGGTTCTTACACTAATTGAATGGTGAGTAAAACAAAGTCTAAATGCGAATGGGTCGAGCCAGCCAGGATTCGAACAGGGAATCTCGTAACTAATCTCTAATTGTTAGTTGAAAAGGATTGAATAAGGACTGATCCCGCCTCACTCTCAATATTCCTGGGAAGTGGAAAAGGTGAGAGAAATTTTGTGTGGAACTTTCTGTTTTTTTTTTTTTTAGAGGATTGTTTTGGCGAGGTGAAAATAGTAATGAAATAAAAAAGACACCTTAAAAATCCTACTCACCCTTGGGGCACAAAGTGAGATAGTCCAAAATGGGGCCCAGAACGTCGTCCCGGTGGAGTTCCACATCTAAATCGTGAACTTTCAGGATTTCGCTGCAAAAAAAAAAAAAAAAAAAGTTGAAATTCGACTCGCACTCACTGGGCTGTGAAGAAGCATAGGTATACTGACTACTTTTACACTACACAACACACTTTTTTTACCTTTTGTTCATATTTCATCAAAAGCCAAATTTATCTCGTGGTTGTCGGTTGCAGTTTTCCGACTATATTTTGACTTATTTTTGTTGCAATATCCATTTACTTTCATCATTTAAATTGCACTTTTGTGTAAAAAAAGATTCATATACACTCAAGAGGCAAAACATTATGATTCCCCCTACATTTTGCAATGAACTCGCCTGGATGACGTGAAAGACACGTGATGAGGTAATCCATGCCAAGGCGGGTTGAAGCTGTGTTGCGCGCCAAAGGTGGGCCAACTCGTTATTGACCGGGGGTCATAATGTTTTGGCTCTTGAGTGTAGTCTGCATTAAATTTTGATTAAGTAGAGTTCAATAATTAACAGAATCCACGACGTGTTCAATCTTTATTTCATTATTACATTGATACTGTGATACATTTGAATCTATTAGCCATAGTAATTTAGACTTTATGTTCATATCACGACAGCTGATGTCCAAAAAAATATATATATATATATATATATATATATATAGGTAGGAGTATAGTATACTAGTGTATGAAGTCCAGAATAGTGGAAGAAAATAACAGTTCTGCTTAAAAGTTCGTAGGCTGACACATAGATGGCGCCACTAGTATTAAATCCACATGAGTTTTAGTTAGCGCTCATCTTCAGAAGACACGTGTATGATTTTGACAGCTGTTGCATTATTAGTATGTGAGTTATAGCACTTTTAGTGAAGTTATGGCATTTTTAGTGTTAGTGTAACAGGTGGGCTGACACATAGATGGCGCTACTGGTATTAAATTTGTATGATTTTTAGTTATCTTCAAAAAGACACGTGTATGATCTTGACAGCTGTTGCACTATTAGTATGTGAGTTGCAGAATTTTTAGTGAAGCAACTTTTGTTATTTTGAAACAAATGGATAAAAAGGAATTTCGTGTGTTAATAAAGCATTGCTTTTTGACGACAAAAAAATACTATTGAAGTCAAGGCTTGGCTTGATAAACATTATTCGGACTTCACACCAGGAAAATCAACCTTAGACACTACTAGTGCTAGTGTGCTAGTAATTCATACACGTGTGTTTTGAAGGTAACTAAGAAACATACGGATTTAATACTAGTAGCGCCATCTATGTGTCAGCCTACGAACTTTTCAGTCCACCTGTTATGTTGAAATATTTCTCTCACCACCACATTGCAACAAAAAGATGGAGGTAAGTGAAAATAAGCCACTGTGGCTGAATATAGAGTGAGGAAGAAGGTCAAAAGAAATACTCGTGCATTTTCAATTTATTTATATTCATTTCGGTTGATTAATAATTGTGCTTCTTATTGAATGCACTGAACAGCAAAAGCGGAAACTCACTCTTCCAGCTCCAGCCAACTGCCCCTCTCCTTGAAGAATCTCTCGGTGGGCGTGGCATTTAGGTGAAGGGGCGTGGCCATCTCCATGAAGAACCTCTCGGAGGGCGTGGTTAAAGGGAAAGGGCGTGGCTCTGGGCGTGGGAAGAGCAAAAGTGGAACTTACGGGGCAACGGGCGTACCGGTTACGGAGTTCCAAGGTGGTTTTAAGAACCACAATACCTCCACATCTTACAGTAGTTAGAAAATTCGCACAAAAATGATGTTGCTTATAAATTACAGAATTAATTAATTAAATAAAATAAAACAATTTAAAATTTAAGAAAAAACATCTCTTGCTCGAGAACAATTAAAGAACAAGAGATCGAAAAAACGTAAAGCTATCGATGCAATTAAGTACCCCCAAAAAAAAAAAATAAAAGATTAAAGTTAAAATTAAAAATTTTAAGTTAAAAATAAAATAAAACAAAGGAATTAAGACTCACTCTTCCAGCTCCAGCCAACTGTCCCTCTCCTTGAAGAACCTCTCGATGGGCGTGGCGTCGAAGTGAAGAGGCGTGGCCATCTCCTTGAAGAACCTCTCGGTGGGCGTGGCGTTGAGGTGAAGGGGCGTGGCCCTCTGCAGGGATTGGTTCTTCTTCAAGTCCGTCACGCCCGTCTGGATGAAGTGGCACTCCCTCGCACCGTCTGTTGAGGTACAACAATTCAGAGCGCGTTATCCTCCGTTGGATTAAAATATCTAATATTATTTATATATTTTATTTTATTTATATTATATTCTAATAATAGAACTTTAATATTTAATCTAATATTATTATATCTAATATTATATATTTTTTATTATATAATTAATATATTTATCTAATAATATTTAATATTTTATTTTATTAAATTCTATTACTATAACTTTAATATTTAATCCAATATTATTATATCTAATATTAGTAGTATTTTTTTATTAGTAGTATTTTTAATCTTTTTTTTTTCGAGTATACATATTTTGCTGCCGTGCTGATGAAAAGTGTATGCCAAGGTGCGAGTTCCGCAGGTGGAGAGAGAGAAAATGAGATTTTCGACTGACACTAGGCTCAATTCACAATTTTTTATATTTTGCTACGATGTGCACTATAATCCTATCATAACGACTAGTGAATAGTTAGGTTTTTATTCTAAGCTTCCCCTTTTTTTTTTTTTTTATAAATATAATAAAAATATAATATAATATATATAATATATATAAATATAAAATTGAAAAATAAATAAAAATCGGTTCTGATTTTGGCCTTTTTTTTTTGGGGGGGGTAATCTTTTATTTTTCAACATCATTCATTACGGTCCAGCATACACCTTTTGTGTACCATTTACATCACAATGAGTTAATAGTCTGTTTACTTTTTACAATAGTACCGAATAGTACCTAATTTTACCGAATTTGAAACTTAACTTTCAATTCTTTTATTTTGCTTTTTACTTTATTATTATTTTTAATTTATTATTAGTATAATAATAGGGCCTGATGGCCGAGTGTCTAGCGCTCTGGCGCTCGGTGCCACAGGTATCAGGTTCATGTCCCGGCGGTGCCATAAATGTTTGTAGTGCTCCGGAATCCACTTTAAGCCGTAGGTCCCGGTCTAATAGGATCGTAGAGCGTTGTGGGGGCAATGTTACTTCGAGTTCGTAGCTTATCTTCAAGTGACACGCGCCCCATTGGGTAGTGCAAAGTGAGTAACGTCTGTGCAACGCTTGCCTTAAGGCATCCAATACCAAGCTGTCTAAGTGTTTGCCAGCTGCATTAGGAAAAAAAAAAACTTTTATTATTAGTATTTTTAATCTTTTTTTTTTTTCAAGTACCACTTTAACTGAATTTTTGAAACTTTATCTTGCATTTCTACTAACATTAATTGTTGTTGTCGTATCCCTCCTTTTTCTAAGGAGGGAAGAGGGGTGCAGCTTCTGTTGTGATGGAGCACCCGTAGGTAGAAGTCTGACTTCTGCTACGGAACGCTCTTACAGTCATAGGAGACAAGGACCTACGGCTTAAAGTGGATTCCGAACCACTTCAAACATCCATGGCACCGCCGGGACTCGAACCCGAAACCTGTGGCACCGAGCGACAGAGCGCTGGACACTCGGCCATTCAGGCCCCATTAACATTAATTACTATTCAAGCCAACCAACCAACATCAATTAAGCAGCCAACTATAATTATACGCATGTCTATGAATTAAGATGAGGAGGTTTAAGGGGTATTTCCCCCTGTTGGTACTCCGTAATCGGTACGCTACTTGCCAAGGACAAACTTTGAAGGGTGGTGCAGCTTACTAAAACGTAAATTTTTTTGGGACAGAAATGTAGGTTCGGAAGCGACACGGACAAAACAAATTGAGATACGAAAAGTGAAACATTACTTATTTATCAATATCATTGCTTCTTTGATTCAAGGTCATCAGTGATAATGCTTGGTTGACAGGCATTTCGAGCAATGGATAGTAGAGCAACGAAGTTGTCAGTAAATGCTCGTGAATGAAAATGCAGTGCAACGCAGAGTAAGAATACAACAGAGTGCGAATCGAGGTCGCCAGCCAGAAGAGTGGTAGAGGTCACAGTCAGCCGAGTGAACTGCACGTGATGAACACTGAAAATGCTATAACTCGCATACTAACAGTGCAACAGCTGTCGAATTTATACACATGTCTTTTGAAGGTTAGGGCTAACTAAAAATCATGCGGGTTTAATACTAGTAGCGCCATCTGTGTGTCACCCTACGAACTTTTCAGCACACCTGTTAGAGCAAAAGAGAAAGAGAGAGAAGTGGGGGAACCTGGGTCCGGGGCGAGGGGGAAGACGCGGTACAGGTGCAGGGTGCGGCGCAGCTCCCTGTCCAAGGTATGGACGCAGGCGACCAGCACGCGACAGGACCTCTCCAGCTCCTCCACCTCCTTCCTGGGGATGCTCTCCGCCCTATTCAAAGAATGAAAGAAGTTTCTTTTAATGTCGCCTTTTTCAAACACGATAACGGTGGGTTTTAATACGCTTTTATTAGTTTCCCCTGCATGTTTGTTTGTCTGTATGTAACTGACACTTTGGGCTCGATTTTGCCCTACTTTAAGAGATCACATTTAATTTTGGTATTTACGTATTAACGCCACCGCAGCAGAAGCTGCGCTAATGCGCCAATAAAGAACTGCCAATGCGCCAAAATAGAGACTTTTTAAATCTATATATCGGCCATTTACTATTACATTTCTATACGGCCACTCTATTTTTCATCGAAATCCGATTGACTAATTGGTTTTTAAATAAAGTATTTTTAATTTTGATTTTAATTAAAGTGTTTTATATATTTTATAATGTGCCACTCAAAATCACCAAATCTGTAGCTGCGGCGGCGTTAATACGTAAGTAGCCAAGCAACAAGCGTCGATTCTTACTCGGTTACTTAATTATGCGGACGACCGTTCACGATCTACTGGATCTACTTGGGATTCTAAATAGAGGGGATGAGCAACAACAACAACATTAAAATATTATTAGATATTAAATAGATATATTAGATAAATGTTATTAAAATATTATTAGATATTTTATATCTAATATAGGGGCCTGAATGGCCGAGTGGCTAGCACTCTGGCATTCGGTACCACAGATTTCGGGTTCTAATCCCGGCGTTGCGATGGGTGTTGTAGTGGTTCGGAATCCACTTTAAAAAGCAGGTCCCGGTCCTAATAGGATCGTGGAGCGTTGCGGCGGCATCGTGACTCCGCGTCCCAGGCTTATCTTCAAGTGACACGCGCCCCCTGGGTAATACAAAGTGAGTAACGTCTGTGCAGCACTTATAGGCATCCAAGACCAAGCCGTCTAAGTGTTTGCCAGCTGCATTAGAAAGAAAAATATCTTTCCAACTGAAAGCACCGCTGCGAGTCCTTTTTGAGTGTTTTGCAACGTGAAACGACGCACAGACCATTGATCAGTGGTCCGTTAATGAGTAACTGGAAGAGTGGACATCAGTGATACGGTGTGTTCCCCGCACGACACGTGTTAGCTTCTTTTTATCATTAATTGAGACAACTTTCAGTATATATATATATATTTATTTATTGATTGATTGATTAAAAGAGACGGGGATTGGAACACTACAAACATCCATGGCCCCGTCGTTACTCGAACGCGAAGCTTGTCGTACCGAGCGCTAATATTCAATTCAGGGTAATCACTTTAACATTATGTTGAAGCGGATTTAAAGAACCATGGAGTGAAACACTATAAACATCCATGGCACCGCCGGCACTCGAACCGGAAACCTGTGTCACCGAGCGCCAGAGCGCTAGACACACGGCCATTCAGGCCCAACTGTTAGTTGATATATATATATATATGGTGCAAATACTTAATCGAGCCACCTCTCGTCATGGGGCCAGATTGGCCGAGTGGGTGCTCTGTGACACAGGTTTCCGGTTCGAGTGCCGGCGGTGCCATGGATGTTCGTAGTGGTTCGGAATAAACTTTAAGCCGTAGGCCCCGGTCTCCTATGACTGTAAGAGCGTCACGGAGCAAAAGTCAGACTTCTACCTACGTTTGCACCATTAGAACAGAAACTGCACCCCTCTTTCCACGAGGGATAAGACAACAACAACAACTTCTCGTCATCGTCAACTCTGAAACTCACCTTACTTGTTCGTGCTCTTACATTGGAAACCCCGTCCAAGAACATCACACCCTCGTACAGAGTTACAGCTTTTGCTAGTGGCGCCATCTATTGTCTTTCATATTAACAAATAGTTTACACTCGTAAAAGCGAAACGGTTGACCCCAAAAGGTGACAATGCCTCGTCGATGGATTACCGATGTAAATAAATTAATAGTTTAAAAAACTAAAAAACTCGCTTTTAGAGTAAAAAAAAAATTAATTAATAGTTTAAAGTAAAAAAAGTAATTATTGGTATTTCACGTAGTTTAGTATTAAAAGTAATTACAGTATTATTACAAGTATATTAAAAGTATATTACAGTATTATTAAAAGTAGTTTAGTATTTCACACTAAAAAGTAAAAAATAAATTAATAGTTTAAAAAAACTAAAAAAACACGCTTTTAGAGTGAATCAAACTAAAAAATAAAAAATAAATTAATAGTTTAAAAAACTATAAAACACGCTTTTAGAGTGAATCAAACTAAAAAGTAAATAAATTAATAGTTTAAAAAACTAAAAAAACACGCTTTTAGAGTGAATCAAACTAAAAAGTAAAAAATAAATTAATAGTTTAAAAAACTGAAAAACACGCTTTTAGAGTGAATCAAACTAAACAGTAAAAAATAAATTAATAGTTTAAAAAAATTATAAAACACGCTTTTGGAGTGAATCAAACTAAAAAGTAAATAAATTAATAGTTTAAAAAAAATTTAAAAAAACACGCTTTTAGAGTTAATCAAACTAAAAGTAAAAAATAAATTAATAGTTTAAAAAAAACTAAAAAAAAAACCCGCTTTTAGAGTTAATCAATCTAAAAAGTAAAAAATAATTGTTAATATAAGAATAAAATGACTGACGAGAAAATTAATTCTAAAAGCGTGGGGTGCTTTGTATGACATTTTTAAACTAACTCTGCATTTCGGAATGAAACTAGTGAAAAATTATAACGATTGATATCGAGCACCCCACGCTCTTAGAATTTTCATTTTATTCTTATGTTAACAATTATTTTTTACTTTGATTGACTCTAAAAGCGTGTTTTTTTTTTTTAATTTTTTAAAACTATTATTATTTTTTTTACTTTTTAGTTTGTTTAATTGTAACAGCATGTTTTTAAACTATAATATTTAAATGAGGCCCCGGTACGGAGGAGTGGAACTATAGTACTTACAATAATCGAATTGTGAGTAAAACAAAGCCTAATGCGAATAGGTCGAGCCAGCCAGGATTCGAACAGGGAATCTCCTGATCCGTAGTCAGGCGCATAATCCGTTGTGCCGCTGTCCCACGTAGTTCGAATGTATTTAAAGAATACTTTCATTGTACATGGGTTAAATTGCTCTTCATAACTAACACTCATCCTGACGATTCTAATCATGATGAGTTAATAAACTCATCAAAATATTTTAGTGTCGTCGACCCTTGAAGAGTCTGCAACGTTTAAATGAAATCTGATCGCTTAAAGTATGGCAAAATGGAGCCCAAAGAGTCAGTTACATACAAACATACAGGTGAAACTAATAAAAGCATATTAAAAATGCTTTTAAGCACTTTAGCTGTGGACAATAAAACTCAACGGTTATAAATGGATTGCCACCAAATAATTCGTTATTTTCTGTACTGCCCTGTTCTTAAAATAATGTTCCTTGAATTCAGACATCCTCAAGGATCTTGGAAAGGCCTTTTTTCGATTCCTTCTATTAGCTCACACTCTCCCTATACATATCTTGTTCATATTTCCAATCGTTCATAAAATACTTCACATTCATCCACTCCAGTCCAGGTGCATTTTTCTTTTGAACTTGTAGTGGATGACACTGGATGTGAATACAGTTTTATCAAATATTATTTCATTCATTAAATTTTAATTCATTCATTTTTTTAGTTTTTCAGATTTAAGTTGCCTATATCTATCGATAGATGGCGCCAGATGTGAAAAATGAATGAAAATTACTTATAAAGGACTTTCTGCAATAGAGTGCCCAAAGAGTCAGTTACAAACATTCAGGTGAAACTAATATGAAAGCGAGCTATAAAGAAAGAAAGAAAGAAAGGAGTGAGTACCTTCGGAATGCGTGTGAGAGCTGCGCGGTGACCGAGACGACCGACCGGCACGCCACCTGCTGTCTCTCGAGCAGCTCCTGTCGCAGGGCGGTGCCGTCGGCGCACGTGCCCAGGGTGAGGGCGAGCAGGTGGTAGCGGCAGATCTGTCGACCCAGCTCGTCCACGTCCTGCAACGACACAAAGAGACAACTTCACCACCAACTAATCCACACACTTCACCACCAAGTACTCCACTACCACCACTACTCCACACACTTGGGGACACTTCAACTACTCCAACCACTACCAACTTACCACTTAACACTTAGTAACACTTACCACTTATCACATCCAATTTACCACTTACAACAACAAACACTCCACTTACACTCCAACCACTACCGCTTACACTCCAACCACATCCAACTTACCACTTACAACAACTTAACACTTACCACTCCAACCACATCCAACTTACCACTTACAACAACTTAACACTTACCACTCCAACCACATCCAACTTACCACTTACAACAGCTTAACACTTACCACTCCAACCACAACCAACTTACCACTTACAACAACTTAACACTTACCACTCCAACCACTACCAACTTCACCACCAACTATTTCACTACCACCACTATTCCACACACTTGGGGACACTTCAACTACTCCACACTCCAACCACTACCCACTTACACTCCAACCATTACTAACTTACCACTTAACACTTAGTAATACTTACCACTTACCACTGCCAACTTCACCATCAACTACTCCACACACTTCCACTACCACCACTACACCACAAACTTGGGGACACTCCAACAACTCCACACTCCAACCACTACCAACTTACCACTTACCACTACCAACTTACCACTTACAACAACAAACACTCACCAGCTCATCGACATTCTGCAACGAGAGAGAGACAACCACTTACAGCAACAAACGAGGACAATTTTAATACTTTTAACAGGTGGGCTGACATGTTCGTAGGCTGACACATAAATGGCCCCCACTAGTATTGAATCCATGTGATGTTCAGTTAGCCCTAACCTTCAAAAGACGCGTGTAACAATTTGACAGCTGTTGCACTATTAGTATGTGAGTTATAGCATTTTCAGTGTTCATCACGTGCAGTCCACTCGGCTGACCGTCGGTGGGACTCCGGTGTGAAACGATGGAGCCATGTTTCGTCCATTGTCACACATCGACTCAAAAATTCGGGTTTATTACGATTGAACGAGGATGAATTCCTTTTTACTGGAAACATCATGCTGAAAGTAAAGAAAGAAGATTTAGCCTTTGTAATGCGATTATTACGGAGCAGGATCACTGTTTTTTTTTACCATTCAACAGGAAAGTTCATTTTTCCCCGCAAAAAAAAGATTTTGAGTGTTTCATTTCCTCACAGTCAGCATCGGTGATTATTGATTGGGGAGACGAGGTGTCGGGGGTGTACCCTACAGACATTTCCCCCCCCTTTTTCCCCTACAGACATTACTAACCCATTTAAAGGTCCTTCCTGTAGAGACTCATCATGTACACAAAAGAATCTTCTTTGGACGCCACTGTCTTTTACGTTTAACGACAGCGCGGAGGATTCAGTAACTGTCAGAGATATTTTTAAGTTGAATAGGTGTCTGTAGGGGAAAAAGGGGGCCACCGCACTGTCCTGCTCTGAGCAAGACTTTTCTCGCCGAGCGATATTGAGTTTGGTTTGTCGCTCTAAGCTCATCTTGTGCACACTTTAGGCTAAACAGACCGGGACCTACAGTTTAAAGTGGATTCCGAACCACTGCAAACATCCATGGCACCGCCGGGACTCGAGCCCGACACCTGTGGTACCGAGCACCAGGGAGCGATATTGGGAGGCTAGAGATATGTTAGATGAATGAACTCTGTTTCAGCATGTTTTGTTGTTTTCTCTGTTCCTTTTTATTGTTGTAACTGTTAATATTCTGCCATTGGAAATAATAAAAAAAAAAATGTTTGTTCTACAAAATGGGTTTTTTTTTAAATGTAAATGTTACTTAAAAAGAGTTTTGTTTTCTTCTAATGCAGCTGGAAACACTTAGACATGGACGTCTTAAGGCAAGCGCTGCACAGACGTTACTCACTTTGCATTACCCAGGGGCGCGTGTCACTTGAAGATAAGCCACGGACGCGCAGTAACAATGCCCCCGCAACGCTCTACGATCCTATTAGACGGGGACCTACGGTTTAAAGTGGATTCGAACCACTACAAACATCCACGGCACCGCCGGGACTCGAACCCGAAATCTGTGGTACCGAGAGCCAGAGCGCTAGCCACTCAACCATTCAGGCCTTTTTTGTTTTTAATGTAAATGTTATTTAAAAGAGTTAGTCATAAAAAAAAGTCGCTTTTCGAAAGATTTGCAGAATTTGCATTTAAAGAGTAAATCAGTCTCCGACATAATAAAAAGCAAAAACGCGTAAATATTTGAAATTTCTCTCTGGCTTTCATCAAAGTAAATGCAAACTAGTGTAAGCTATTTGTTATTATGAAAGACAACAGATGGCGCCACGAACAAGAGATGTGACACCATATAAGGCTGTTGTCTTGTACGGGGATTCCAATGCAAGAGGAGCAATTCATATATATACATATCAACTGAAACTTGCGTCAATTAACGATAAAAAGAAAAAGAAGATAACAGTAGGAAACGCAAACTTTCGTGGGAAAAGGCGCTGTTTAACTTATTACATATATTTGATAAATTATACACAGTCCAGACACATTAATGTGACCAAACGCCACAATACACACTCTTGTATGTTCTGGCTTTAAGTGGAGTGTGGTATGAAGTGGTATTGAGTGGAGTTCTTTACACGCACTCCACTGCAATGTGCTGCCGCCTGCCTTTTGTGATGGGTTATTTCACGTTCACGTCGATCAAAAGCAGAATATACACTCTTGTATATTCTGGCTACAAGTGGAGTGTGGTATTAAGTGGTATTTAAATGGTATTAAGTGGAATTCTTTATGCACACTCCACTGCAATGTGCCTTTTTTTGTGATGGGTTATTTCACGTTGACGTCGATCAAAAGCAGAATATACACTCTTGTATACGGATTCGATACAAGTAGCGCCATCTATGTGTCAGCCTATAAACTTTTCAGCCCACCTGATAGACTAACACTAAAACTGCTATAACTCGCATGCCAATAGTGAAACAGCTGTCGAATTCATGCATGTGTGTGTTTTGAAGATCTGGGCTAACTAAAAGTCAGACGGATTCAATATCAGTGGCGCCATCTGCGTGTCAGCCTACGAACTTTTCAGCCCACCTGCTATGTTAAAAATAAATTAAAAAAAAAAAAAAAAAAAAAAAAAAAACACACACACACGAACGATAGAGAGAAGAAAAAAGAAAAAAAGAGGAGAGAAGAGTGCGATGATTACCCTAACGACGCTCTTGGGCGCCATGGCTTGGGCGATCTCCGTGCTGAAGTGCTCGATGATCTCCGAGCACTGCGTCGACAGGGAGTCCGCCTTCAGCGTGAGCCCGGGCGGCAGGCAGCTGCGGCACGCCCGCCCCTTCTCCATGGCGCTGAAACACGAAAGAGGAGCTCAACTTCGCTTTTCGTTGTGGAGAAAACGCTGTTTCGCCAAAAATCGCTACTTGCGCCAACATTAGTAGCCAAACAGTTATTATGTGAAGTGCTACTCTTAAGAAATAATAAATTAATTATTTCATTTAATAATAAATATATAGTTCGGAAAAAATAATAAATTAATTATTTAATTTAATAATAAATATATTGTTCGAAAAACGAAGCTACGAATTCCTCTAATTACAGTATTGCAACCCTATAGAAATGCCCGTCTCCCTACTAGCAGATTTCAAGCCAGGAGATGTTATCTTTTTGCATGTAGGGTCATCAGTCCTACGCCTATTAAACCTGGACCTACGATTTGAAAGTGGATTCCCAACCACTACAAAAATCCAACGCACTTCCGAGACTCGAACCCGAATCCTGTGGCCCCGAATTCCTGAGCGCAGGAACCTACTTGGGATAACTAGAAGTTTAGATTTTTTGTACAACAATTTTGCGACAACAAATTATGTTAAGAAATAGTATTTCAAAAATGAAGAAAAAAAAAGAATCAAAAGGGTTTTATGCATGTCGTAAGTGCAATGTAGGTGTACAACTATCAGCTCTTTTCAACCCCGATAGTGCATTTCTCAACGAGTTATTCTTCGCATTGCATTGGAAATAAATTTGAGGGTGCTTGGCTGCTGCATTTTTATTCAGTTACTAGAAGACGCGTTGCTGTGGCTTTCTTGTATTTTGTTCAATTATTAGATACTAATTCGTACTGACGCATCCCGGTGGTGCCATGGATGTTTGTAGTGGTTCGGAATCCACTTTAAGCTGTAGCTCCCGATCTCATCATATGACCCTAGATCGTCACAGAATCTCACTCACAGATACTCAGCTCCGATGAATACGATTCACTTCTCATAGCGCTCTGACACTCGGTATCACAGGTAATGGGTTCGAATCCCGGTGGTGCCACGGATGCATTTTTTTTTTTTTTTATCGTTTGAGTTCAAACAAATTTTTATTTTTAATCAATGATGCAATCGTTATTGTTATCAATAAACCTTTGCCATTCATAAGGATCAATTCGTCTTTTTAACAAAATAACTGGATGGGGGCATTTTGGATATCATCCAAATACTTGAAAAAATTATTATTATTTTAACATAGAAAGTTTTGGGAGCACTCGGGATGAATGGTGTTATGTCGGGCGAGGTAGTACCTTCCACCCAAATTCCAGCATTCGCCTTTGCTCAGTAGGGTCTCGCATTATGATATTGTAGATCAGGGGTCTCCAAACGTTCCATCCTTAGCGCCATACTGCTTACTCCAGTAAGTACCGAGGGCCAAAAACCATTTTAATTTTTCTGCCATTATCTATCATTTCTAGACTAGTCGCCCAGTACGCGCTCTGAGCGAGCATACACTTGCTAAATTCGCTGGTAAGAGTCTTCCACTGATACAATTTGGTAATTTACATAAACTTGCTCGTGGGCTGTTTTCTGTTTATGGTACTACTTACTTGTGGGAGAAAACATTCTTCAAAATGTAGTACGCAAAGAATGTTTACAGATCTAAGTTAACCGATGAGCATCTTAAATCTCTTTTAATAATTGGTACAAGTAAAATTGATCCGGCCCTAGGGCCATACTGCTTACTCCAGTAAGTACCAAGGGCCAACACCGTTTTGGTTTTTCTGCCAATATCTGTAATTTTTAGACCTCTTTATAAATCTTATTAATATTTTTTTTTTTTTTTTACATTCTTTTTACATTTCATTTTTTACATTTATTTTGCGTTCATTTAACTTTTCCGTTCCTGAGGGATTTTCAGGATAAAAATCATATGCATGTATCATACATTCCAAAGATCGATATGCATACATATGTGATACTCTTTACCCCAACATAAATAGCGAGGGGTAACCGCGGGATGTTCACGAGTTTATAGTGTTAGTGGGATTCATTTCAATTACTTGTTAGTTGTTATGCTTAAGTTAAATTTTCTGCGTATTATGCTTATCATTAAGCTTTACCTAGCAAGTCAATAAAACCGAGTTATTAGAGAGTTTTTGCATACCGTATTTTGGACGTTCGTTATTTTTTTTCTCCCTAGAGCGCATGCTCATAGGAAACATTATTACAGATGCGCATGCGCAACTTCCTATGAGCATGCGCGCTAGGGAGAAAAAAGCTAACGGACGTCCAAAATACGGTATACAAAAACTCTCTAATATGTTTAACCCCTTAATTAATGTAAATATCATTGTAAAATATAATGTCATAAATGGCTTTATGGCTATTCGCTGTCGCGGGACGGATGGGTGACACTGGCGGGCCGAAGTTTGGAGACCCCTGCTTTATATCACTGGTTTAGGGGCAGGGAGGCATTTGGAATGGGTTGGAGATAGTAGCTACGGGTGCATTCGGAGAGAATGCTTACTAATAAATTAATAGTTTAAAAAAACTAAAAAAAAAAACGTTTTTAGAGGTAATCAAACTAAAAAATAAAAAATAATTGCTAACATAAGAATAAAATGACTGACGAGAAAATGAATGTTCTAAAAGCGTGGGGTGCTCGATATCAATCGGTATCATTTTCTCTAGTTCATTCCGAAATGCAGAGTTAGTTGAAAATGTCATACAAAGCAATCATTTTTTTTTTATTACACATGCAATTATACATGCAATTATTTTTTATTTTTTAGTTTGATTAACTCTAAAAGCGTGTTTTTTTAGTTTTTAAACTATTAATTTATTTACTTTTTAGTTTGATTCACTCTAAAAGCGTGTTTTTAGTGTTTTTAAACTATAATATTTAAATGAGATCCCGGTACGGAGGACTGGTTCCTACAATAATTTAACTGTGAGTAAAACAAAGGCTAAATGCGAATAGGTCAAGCCGGCCAGGATTCGAACAGGGAGTCCCTAATCAGGCGCGTTATCCGTTGTGCCGCTGTCCCACGTAGGTTTGAATGTCTGAAAGATGTCTGTAAATGTTTCTTTGCAGCTTAAATAGTGTGTATGAGGAGAAACTGATCTCCAGGGGAAAAATGATCGCCGATCATGATGACTTTTCAAAGGCTGTGTGTTTTAAATACTCATCCTGGCGATCCTAATCAGGATGAGATAATAATTTTAGTGTCGTCGGTCCTTGATAAGCCTACAACGTATAAACTAAATCGGATCGCTTAAAGTATGGCAAAATGGAGTCCAAAGAGTCAGTTACAAACAAACAAACATACAGGTGAAACTAATAAAAGCGTATTAATCTAAGCATCTTAATTCATAGAAGGCCGCTTTATTCTTAGTAAATAAATAAAAGATAAAGTTTCTAAAAATTCAAATTAACAGTGGTACACGCAAAAAAAAAAAAGATAAAAATTTAAAACTAATGATATAAAATACGAAATAAAAGAAAATTAAAAGTTGAGTTTTAAATTCGGTACAATAGAGGGAGCAGTTGTCGCATGCCGTATTACTATTGAAAACGTAAACATATACTTAAGAGCCAAAACATTATGACCACCCCTAAATTTTGCAATGAACTCGCCTGGCGGGTTGAAGCTGTGTTGCGCGCCAAAGGTGGGCCAACTCGTTATGGACAGGTGGTCATAATGTTTTGGCTCTTGAGTGTACATGAATACAGTGCAGTGAAAGGTTGGTTGGTTGGTCGCTCTACTGTCATCTTATGCGCACTTTGGGCTAAACAGACCGGGACCTACAGTTTAAAGTGGATTCCGAACCCCTCACAAACATCCATGCCACCGCCAGGATTCGAACCCGAGGCCTGGTTTTGTTTGGTTGGTCGCTCTACGGTCATCTTGTGCACACTTTAGGTTAAACAGACCGGGACCTACAGTTTAAAGTGGATTCCGAACCACTACAAACATCCATGGCACCACCGGGACTCGAACCCGAAACCTGTGGTACGGAGCGCCAGAGGGCTAGCCACTCGGCCATTCAGGCCCCTAATCTGAGGCCTGGGATACCAAAGGCCAGAGCGCTAGCCACTTGACCACCAGGCCGCTGTGCAGTGAGTTGCAGGCAGCTGTGCAGTGTGTGCAAGAGTTACGCTGAACGGTGAGAGCCAATGAATGATCTGAAAAACAAAAATGTTAAAAAAGGTCCCCCTTCAAAAAAAGTTCTTTTTATTATTTTTATACTTTTTATTAGCCTTTTTAATTTTATAATTTTTATTTTATATTTTAAATTTTTTCCGACCATGCGAAAAAACGCCCGCGTTCTATTTACTTTCAAGACTTCAGTTCATTCCCGCGGCTAGGGATTGCAATATCGGACCAAAAGTTCAATACCGGTATTTGGTTTTTTTTTATCTTAATACCGGGATACCTGTTTTAATACCGGTAGTAGAAATGTCATAATTTCATCCTGATTATCTAAAATACCTGATGGCTCGGGCTTAGAACTGAGCTTATTAAGTTTGTAACTTCATCGCAATTAGATTCTTTCCTCTTTAACACATCTGTGTCATGTTTCGTTTTTATATGTGTAAGGAGACCGATTGTACTTCAATAACTCTTAAGCATTTTTTACATTGAGTCACCCTATTCTTTTCATCCTACAAATAAAGAAACCGAACCGGAGTATTATCAACTGATTTTTTTCTGCTTTAAAGATATTCCTATTCATTATTATGAGGTATTATTTATGAGTATATATATAATAAATCTGAAAAATATTTTGAACTCTAAGGTATGATATGCAAATACAATGTGAATAACAAACTCACCCATTTAAAAAATATCGAAATATTACACACTTTCTTCAACCTTGTTTTCCCAGATAAGAATTCTGAATAAGAATTCACAGATAAGAATAAGAATTTCACAGATAAGAATTCTAAATTTCTAGTAAATACCGAAAAACCGGTATTTAAACTAGTGAATACCGGTATTACAAAATTGTACAAATGGCTCAAAATACCGGTATTCGGTATACCGGTATTGCAATCCGTACCCATGGCTAAAAGAATTCACTGTGGCCCGGGATGAAAAAGCTCTGTGCCAGACATTTCACTCTCTCGTTTTGATGCGAACACTCTTTCTCCGTTGTTCCAAAAAAGAAGAACCATTTTTTTCACCACCCCTAGTTTATTTTGATAGCTCTTTTCTTTCAAGGTCGCCTCAAACACCGAGCTTTTCGAACCGATTTAGTTTTGGTTTGTTTATAACTCTGCTTCCACATTATTAGTAAGTAGTAAAAGTGAAGAATTTTAAATGAAATAGTGTTCTTATTTCCTTAATATATTAATGTCATGCAATTACAAAATAAAATATGTCTGCAATTAAATATTATAATATAAATTTAAAAAAAAAAAAAAATAAGGTACTTACGTATTAACGCCACCGCAGCAGAAGTTGCGCCAATAAAGAGCCAACAATGCGCCAAAATAAAGACTGTTTTGAATCTATGCAAAACTCTACGTCGGCCCATTTTCCACCGAAATCCGATTGACTACTTTGTTTTTAAATAAAGTGTTTTGATTTTTGAAAGTGTTTTGGTTTTTAATAATTTTTTTAATATATTTTATGATTCCTCACAAAAATTTTAAGTGCAGATTGGCGCCACTTAAAAACCGCCAAATCTGTAGCTGCGGCGGCGTTAATACTTAAGTACCAAGAAATCAATAAAAATAGCTCAAAATAATTTGTAAAGTAAATTAATCTAATTTTAAGAATTTCACATTATTTTGTTGAGTATTTTTATTTTTTTAGTATATACATTTTTATTTTTAAAGTTTTTAAGAATATTTAGGGTTATATTATTTGCATTTTTTAAATTACTGAATAGATTACAAATTCATGCTAAAAATATAATTAATTAGTTAACGTTTATTAAAAATAAATTTGGCCTCAATTAAAGGCATACATTTGCATAAAAACGATATATTGACACTAAATTAAATTATAATTATTTATATTATTATAAAGTTGAATATATTTTTATCAATTTCATCTATTAAAAAATTAATTAAATGTTAGAAAACTGTATAAGATTTAATAATATAATACGTGAGTACCAAAAATAATTATATAAATTTTATTTTCTTAATAAATACGATATACAGCTACTTCGATGAAAAAAAGTGGTACTTACGTATTAACGCCACCGCAGCAGAAGTTGCGCCAATAAAGAGCTGCCAACGCGCCAAAATAGAGACTGTTTTTGAATCTATGCTAAACTCTATATGGGCCCATTTTCCACCGAAATCCGATTGACTACTTTGTTTTTAAATAAAGTATTTTGAATTTTGAAAGTGTTTTGATTTTATATAAAGTGTTTTATATATTTTATGATTCGTCACAAAAATTTTAAGTGTAGATTGGCGCCACTTAAAAACCGCCAAATCTGTAACTGCGGTGGCCTTAATATGGAAGTACCAATTTAACCAACAATTTATAGTAACATTGCATGTAAAAGTAAACGCATAATTTAACTTATTGATGTGTGTATTTAAATGTAATGTTTGTCGAAATGCAAAATGTGCTGTGCAGAATAAAATTTCGACTCGAAATTTTATTCAGTAAAAAAGAGTCATGTAATTTTCTTTATTTAAAGAAAATAAAAAATAAATAAATAAATATTTAAAATTTTCAAAAAAATTAAAAAAAAAAAATTTGCTAAAATAAATTGCTTTTACTAAAATCATTTCTATAAAAAGTACCGATACTTACGTATTAACGGTACCTTGGAGACAGACTTAGCGGTTTTTAAATGTCGCCAATCTTTATTATTTGGAATAAAAATATTTTGAAAGCGTTTTGATTTTAAATGAAGTGTTTCATATATATTTTATTATTTGGAACAAAAATTTTAAGTGCAGATTGGCGCCAAATCTGCGGTTGGCGGCTCTTTATTGGCGAACCTGCGCCAAGGTACCGTTAATACGTAAGTACCAAAGTATCTTTACTAAAAAAAATTATTTTATTTAATAATACTTAAACAATTGTATTCCTCTTCATCTAAAATTACACTACAAACTTGTAAAATGTTTGTTGAAATAATTATATACAAAATTAAATTCACTGATAAGCCCTACAATCTTATCTATATATATTTAAAGCCATCTGTAAGAACATGTTATAAGCATTCTCTAATAAAAAGTACCAAAAATAATTATATAAATATTATTTTCTTAATAAATACGATACAGCTACTACGATAGCAAAAAAAAAAACATACCAAAAAGCATAACAATTTCATTTAGACTAAGTTAATACTTAAGAAAATAGAATAAACACATACTGATAAAGGAATCACAGGCAGTTCTCCAAATTGATCTGTACGTCCAAAAACAAACATTAACTTAACTGCGAGTGATTACAGAAGAGAACTATTTATTTACAATCGCGTTTGTATGCGAGGAGTCCTACAATACGATCGAGACACCGAGGTATCACTTCACTTCAGTTCAATATCTATAACAGGATGTGAAAGAATCAGAGGAACATTGATATCGGTGTCGCACTAGAACTTGTATTTAAAACGAAAGATATTTTATAAGGCATTGCATACATCGAAATTCGAATATATTGTGAATAGTGCTTTCAAATAAACCAAAGGAAATAAAAATAAGGGTGATGAATTTCAATTTATTATGTTCGAACTTTACTCTATTCGACAAAAAGGTGAGATCCGATTCAATGCGCTATTAAATATTATAATCAATTAAATTATTAATTTAATTATTAGTTTAATAATTAATTTAATAAATAATTAAATTAATTAATAAAAAATAAAATATATATAGGAATAATAAAAGTTTTCAAAAAAACAGAACGATTCGCCTTTCCGCCGATAGATGGCAGCACGTAACAGGCCCAATTTTTGCAAAACTTGACTTTGTTTTTATTTTTAACTCTCTCTTAACTTTGAAATTTGATTATAAATCAAGTTTCCATCTGAATTCTTAAGTTTTATTATTTTTATTTTTAATTTTTAATGCATTTTTAGAAAAAATACTACCTCCTATTTTTTTAGAATTATTTATTTAATTTTAATTTTAATTATTTATTACCACGACTCGTTTTTATTTATTATTTTATTTCCGATTTAGTTTTTTTTTTCCTTAAATTTTAATTTTATAAATCTTAAATAGTTTATCTCCAATTTATTTATGCAATTCTTTCATTTTTATTTTTAATTTTTACTGAATTTTTAGAAAAGTACTTAATCCTATTTTTTAGAATTATTTATTTAATTTTAATTTTAATTATTTATTACCACGACTCGTTTTTATTTATTTATTATTTTATTTCCGATTTAGTTTTTTTTTTTTTTTTCTTAAATTTTAAATTTTATAAATCTTAAATGGCTTATTCCAATTTATTTAAGCAATTCTTTATTTTTTTTTTTATTTATTTTTTTTCTGCTCTACAAATAGTATGAACGAAATTTATAAAACTTGCTTTACCTTCTCAAACCCCTCACCAGATGGCAGCATGAGACTTTCACAAAACGAACTTCGCTTCGTCCGGGGATAGCGAGACGACGGGAATAAAATGCAATTTGAAATATTTTTTAAATTGCAAAGAATAAGTAAAAAAAATAAGTAAATTTAATAAGTAAAAAAAAAAAAACAATGTGAATTTAAATAGCTGTCTTTTAGTCCATCGATTCCATCGAAAAGAATTCATATTTATTCTATTTTTCTCTACATTCGTGGTTTTTTGACGAAATAGAATCTTTGTAGCAATCCTTCCATTCTCACGTTCGGTCATCTATCGATGAAACTTCTTACAAAAGTCTATTTCGAATTGAAGTGCTTCCGAAATAATATTTTAAAACTCTATTACTTAGTACTGTTTTCACTTATAGAAGAGATATCATTCAGAATTAAATCGCATGCCATCAAAATAACAAAACTTCATATTTTATACTTATATATTCAATTAAAAATTTCATAATCTCAATACTAATTAAAATGTATCATTGTAATTTAATATTTAAAAAACATAAGATCAAGTACAATAATAATAAATAAGTAACTGTCACTATATTATCTAAAATGTGTATCATCATATTTTAAGAGATATTTTTTCATATTACAATATAATTGTTATGTTTTATTTGAGAGATTTTACGTTTCAGAAATGTGTATGACATAATAATTTTCTAAAAATTCTGGAATTTTAAATATATGTACAGAACATGAGAAAAAGTCTGGCGACAGTTGAAGAGAAATTTGCATTTGGTTTTTCATCTTACTGAGACTATTTGCGAGATGTCAGGATATAATGGCTTTTATTTCTGGAATAAGAAATCTGTTCTTTATTTACAGGCTGGATGTTGTAATAGGAATTTCTTCAGGGTAGGATTTAATGTCCCACATAATTCAGATGTATCCAGCGAAGGTGTAATTTATTTGATTGTTTATGATTTCTACTGTTCTATGACCTCTTTGTAAAAGATGATTGTCATAAAATAATAAATATTTAATTAATATAAAAAAATTAAATAAATTATAATATTTGTTTATTTAATTTAATATAAAACCTTCTTCTTAGATTTAAATCTTAATTACAAAAACAAGTATTCTACAAACAAATTACATAAAAAATGAAAGTGATTCAACACTTAAAATAAATTAAGTTTTATTTCAATTTATATCTTGATTTAAAATGAATGAATCACTAAAATTCTAGAAACATATAATGGATGATTTGATAAATTATAGATGACGATTTCTTCGTTAATGATGTTTCATAGAATCTCTTTTTCTTATCATCATAAAATTCAGCATTTTTTTTTTTTTTTTTTTTTTTTTTTGACTGTTCATTGGAACAGTTGAAAATTATGTAACTTTTAAGTTATCTGTGCTTTTAACAAAGAGTAACAAAGAGTAAAACTAACTAATAGAAATTAAATAACTTTGCTTAAAGTTATTTAATTTCTATTAGTTTTAATTTCTATTTATTAAATAATAATTAATATTTCAAGTAGTAAAACTATCCAACTTTTTTTTTTTTTTTTTGACGTCTTTGGATAATTAAGTTAATATATCCTGTTTTTACATTTTGATGCCTTATTTAAGATATAATGTTTTTTTTTTTAATATTTATTTTTATGATATCATTTTTGATGTGTTTATTTTTAATACTTTATTTATGATTTTTTATGATGTTACTCATATGATATTTTTTTCTTTCAGATTAATCGATGTTGTGAGTATAGAAAGAATCCAGCAGCACAATAGCAGTGTTTCTAGAGTAATGGATTAAATTGGAGATCCAGTGTCCCATATTTTCTACGAATTAATTGATTGAAGTCTTTCGAATTCCCAATTTTAATCCTTTACTAAGGAAAATAAGGAAGTGAGATAATAAAGAAAAATCTGAATATTTTTATTTAAAGATACTAGTTTGAACATATTTGGAGATAGTAGTTCTCGTGTGTAATTAAATAATTATTCCTAAATATAATTTAAGGGTACTTTGACATATTATTAATATTTTTTTTGCTTTCATAAAGGACTTGCTATATAGAAACGATCATGAAAGTATGCGATGTTTGTGACAAAGTGTTTTCAACAACACAAATACTCAATAGGCATTTTCTCACTAGTACTAACGAAAAGCACCATGCATGCCATGTATGTGGTCAAACTTTTGCGCAAAAAAAAAATTTAATAGCACACTATCGAGTTCATACGAAAGAAAAACAGTACAACTGTGAACTGTGCGGAAAATGTTTTTCACATAAAAGTGTCTTAAGCAAACACTATCGTATTCACACGAAAGAAAAACCGTACGTTTCTGAAACGTGCGATAAAACTTTTTCACATGAGAATAATTTAAAACTACATTACTTTACTCACATGGAAGAAAAACCGTACGTTTGTGAAATGTGCGGTAAAAAGGCTTTTCAGGAAAAGAAGTTTACAACGACATTATCGTATTCATACGGGAGAAAGACCCTACGTTTGTGAAACGTGCGATAAAACGTTTACAGATGAGAATATTTTAAAACGACATTATCGTACTCATGTCGTACCCCACGTTTGTGAAAAGTACGGCAAACATTATTCACGGAAATATGATTTAAACTACATTATGGTATTCATTCGGAAGAAAAACCTTACATCTGTGAACTGTGTGGTAAATGCTTTTCACAGGAAAATGTCTTACGCAAACATTATTGTATTCATAGGGAAGAAAAGTCCTTCCTCTGTGATACGTGCGGAAAAAGGTTTTTCACGGTATGCTGATTCAAAACGACATTATTGTATTCATACCGAAGAAAAAGCCCTACATTTGTCAAAAGTGCTGGAAAGTTTTTTTCACAGGAAAATAATTTAAAAAGGCATTATCGAATTCATAAGGAACAAAAAGTAATTTATTTGTGAAATATGCAATAAAATATTTTCAAGGAATGGTCATTTGAAGCGCCATTATCGTATTCATACAGAAGACAAATCCCTAGATGTCTGAAATGGGCTGTAGCGGTTTTGCAGCGAAGAATAATTAAAAAATCTATTATCATATTCAAACGAAAGAGAAACCTTACGTTTGCGAACTGTGTTGTAAAGACGAGATTGAATATGGGTGGTGTTATTGTGCTTACTAAAGCACATCTACACAGTTGCGAATAATAAATTATAGTATCAATTGAAAGTTTATGGTAAATTTAGAACAAGCCTATTGCAATTATAACATCAGAAGAACTGGTAGAAAAAAAAATCAAATTAACAAAGCCACGGTGGACGACGGTGAAACTATAGGAATTGCAAGGGGAAAAGTGACGGGGGGGGGACTGAACGTGGGAACGCTGTCGGAGTGTAGTCATAAAACGATTAATATTGTTTGGCAACTGGCAACTGGCGTACCGATTACGGAGTACCAACAGGGGAAATACCCCTTAAACCTCCTCATCTTAATTAATATATATGCTTTGAATTATAAATGGCTGCTTTATTGTTAGTAAGGAATTAAAGATTAAAGTTTCTAAAATATTGTATGGTACTCAAAAAAAAAAAAAAAAAATACTATTTAAAAAAAGTAAGATAAAAAATAAAAAGAATTTAAAAGTTAAGTTTTAAATTCGGTACAATTAAAATTGTTTATAAAAGGGAATCCATGGCAGTTTGACGGCCTCAACTTGTTCACGAGCAATAAGAACTAACAAACGTAGATAATGGAGAAAGGAGACAAAAAAAGTGTGATATTTTATTATTACAATTGATATTGAAAATGTAAGAAGGAGGAATCCAGGGATTTTATGGAGGTCTAAGATCAGCCGATCATTTTATTGTTGAAAATGAGTATTTTTATATTTTCCTGGCTTTGTGCAAAGAATAAGTGTGTATTAATCAGGCTGTTTTCGTGGTTTGGAACACTAATAAAAAAATTTACGAGAAAGTTTTGTTGTATAAGAATCTTTAGTATCGATATTTAGATCGTTATGTAAAACACTATTTCTGATGAACCAAGGTGCCCCACTGATGATCCGAAGGATTTTTTCATGTATCGTATTCATGTGGAAAAAAGTACTACGTTTGTGTGCGGTAAAGCTTTTTCACAAGAAAATAGATTAAAAAGTCATTATCGAATTCATACGGAACAAAAGTAATTTATTTGTGAAATATGCAATAAAATATTTTCAAGGAATGATAATTTGAAGCGACATTGCTCTTTTCAACGAAAGGTGCCTTCAACCGACATTCTCATATTCATAGGGAAGAAAATCCCTAAATGTCTGAAATGGGCTGTAGCGGTATTCCAGCGAAAAATAGTTTAAAAACCTATTACCATATTCAACCGAAAGATAAACCTTACGTTTGCGAACTGTGTTGTAAAGGCTTTTCCCAGAAAATTAGATTAAAAAGTAGTGTCGTATTCCTATGGAAGAAAAGTACTACATTTGGAAAAGGCCTTTTAGAGGGAGGTGATTCAATGAGTCATATTCAAACGGGAGAAGTCCCTTTCGTTTGTGATGCATGCGGTTAAGTAGGTCTTTTAAATATAAATGCAACTTGAACAGGCATTTCAAATATTGACACTCCTCCATTGGATGGAATTTTTATAATAATGTATTTTATGCATGCAGCATATTTTAAAATTAAGAATATAAATAAAAAATATATATATGAATATTTAAAATTTTATTTTTATTTTTATTCTTCCTTGCTTTTAATTACATCTTCGATGTAAATTTGTGTTTTCTTACTCATGTTATAGTTAAAAGGGAAATTTTCTGTACTGGATATACATTTCTTTCTTATAGTGCAATAATTAACACTCACATGTGGTATTTGAAAGGACCCCTTGTTTTATTTGAAACTGTTTTATTATATGTTATTGATGATGTAACGTCTCGGCCTGTGCTAGACCTATAACGGCTTCAAGAAGAGGGCCACTTTCAGGTCCATAGGAATACTTTAATTTTTTTTTTTTTTTTTTTTTTGCATTTTATATATTACCTAATTATATTAATTACCTAATATATTACCTGTATAATTATCGCATGTCATAATGCAAAATAAAAATACTGGAACTGAGAACTCTGGGTTATTACAAATTATTATTCACACACACATAAAAAAAAAAAAATTAAATATAAAGAATGAAATTTGATTCTTAAATGCAGTTCACTCACGGACGGAGAGTTTCAGAGTATTCGAATCTACGTATAATCTAATCCAGCCGGTCTGCGGCAGACCTTAATTATCACATGTCATGATATACAATACCACTAGAGGCTCACTTCATAAACAGGCGGAATCTCCGATGTGTTCAATCACTTTCAGAAAAATAAGGTCAAAAGATAGTATTTAAATGGAATTCGTTATACATAGATAGATAGATAGACATAGATACAAAAGAGAACAAACAAGAAATAAAGTAGAAACACGACTATTTTTCACGGCAAAAGCTACTATTTCTAGAATTGGCGTTGTTATACGATTCGAATCGTATAACAATGCCGTCACAGAACCGGCAAAACAAAATTCTCGAGTGCTCACATTCCAACCTATCAAGAAAGAAACTGTTCAATATCTGAAATGTGTATAAAATGAAAATCGTTTAACAAGTATAAATATTTGTTTTTTGTTTCTTAACCCACTTATTTCATTGCTAGAATGCATTCTGATTTGGTTAATTTCTCCCGTAAGTTAGAAATATTATAATTTATAAAATGATAAATGTATATAAAATTATTATGTAAAAATGTTTGTTCTATCTGCATATCAAGTAAAGAAATCAGGGTCTGTGTAGGAGTCTCCTGCAAATTTGTAATAATAGGCTAGGGGGGGAACTTCAAACATACAAAAAACGTGAGAAAGGAAGGGCACCCGAGATAGAGGTACCCGATACTTAAGATCTCCTGAAGGTTTTGGTATTGACATTAATTAATATAATTAACAGTAATGTTTCATAGTGATAATTATATCTACGTAATAATAAATTCTTTTATTGTTTATTCACACATGTATTATAATTATGTATTAATGAATTCAAGTTATATAATGATATTTTTTATATCAATGTAAAATCCGCATTTCTTTTCTCATTGTAGTATTAACTGGATGCATACTCAATCTCTTGCTGACTCTCCTCGATCTTAACAAGAAAGCTTTCTGGCCCACAGATTTATAGTGCCTATATTCGATCTTGACACGAAGCTTTCGTGGCACACTTGCTCAGTTAACACAAGTGATTGAAAATATAATGTGGTTATTTGGAGGCTGCTCTTTTGATGACTAAAACGTCCATTTTGTGTGTCCAAATATTAATTTGCCCTTCTGTTGTATCTTCTGCCTTTAACACTTAATTGGGGATTAATAAGCCTCGAGTTTTAGAGAATTTTTTTCATTTTTGGAGCAGTTAAAAATACATATCTCTGCATGTCCAAGAAAAACCTATTTGGACGAATCACTTTTTTAAAAATAGAATATTACGGCTTTTAAAATGCTAACAATATGGCTGTTATAATAATGAAATTGAAGTGAAGAAAACTTGCTATCTGTGAGTTTATTTAAATAAAATTATTTATACTAATATAAAATATTCGCGTCTGCTTATCATTGTAGTAGATAAGCAGATTTTTTTTTATCCTGTGAATTGAATATTTCGACAAATTTTAAATAGTGGCTGATCTTCAGATAGAAAATTGTTTCTTGTGTGATATCTGCGGAAAACGATTTGCTGAAAAAAGGACATTGAAACAGCATTTGCTTTGCCACTCGGGATCGAAACCTCATGTGTGCGACATATGCAGTAAAAAATTTCTCAGAAAAAGCCATTTAAAACAGCGCCATGTAATTCACGAGAGAACCAAAGCTCACGTGTGTGAAATATGCAACAATGACTTTTTAAGGAAGAATGAGCTTAAAAGCCACATGGCTGTTCACAGCAAAGAGAAGTCGCACAAATGCAGTTTGTGTGGAAAAGCATTTGCTCATGGATCAACTCTGAGGCGGCATTTGAGAACTCACACAAAGGAGAAGCCTCATTCGTGTGAGTTGTGCAATAAAACGTTTACTCGGAAGAAGCATTTGCAAAATCATTACAACTTCCACACCGAAAAGCCCTACGTGAGCGAAACGTGCCAGAAGGGGTTTTCCGATAAATGAAACTTCGGACGCCATTTGCTTGTTCATTCAAAAGAAAAGCTCTGTGCTTATCAAATACATGAGACACTACATTTTCGAAAAACGGAATCTTGTAACTACTACATAACGGAATCTGGACTACCAACCAGTCCACAACTGACTTACTATTAATCAGGCTACTACTTATAAAGAACATCGTTCCAACTAAAAAAAGAAAAACCTATTTCGAATCGAAAAACCTATAACAGTCATAACGGAAAATTCCACCAGTACTCCAACAAATTAATCAGGCTAATACTTATAAAGAAATCGTTTCGAAAAACCTATAACTGAATGTCAACTGTGTACATGAGACACTACATAAACGATCACTCCATCACTACATAACGATCATCCACCACTACTACAAGTCCACAACAGACTTACTATTAATCAGGCTACTACTGCTAAAGAACATCGTTCCAACTAAAAAGCTATTTTCGAAAAACCTATAACAGTCTAAATTCGAATCGAAAAATTCGTAACTGTGTCAAATACATGAGACACTACATAACGGAATCTTGACTAGTAACAACTCCACCACTACTACGAAGTCCACAACAGACTTACTATTAATCAGGCTAATACTTATAAAGAACATCGTTCCAACTAAAAAGCTATTTTCGAAAAACCTATAACAGTCTAAATTCGAATCGAAAAATCCGTAACTGTGTCAAATACCTGAGACACTACATAACGGAATCTTGACTACCAACAACTCCACCACTACTACCAAGTCCACAACTGACTTACTATTAATCAGGCTAATACTTATAAAGAACATCGTTCCAACTAAAAAGCTATTTTCGAAAAACCTATAAAAGTCTAAATTCGAATCGAAAAATCCGTAACTGTGTCAAATACATGAGACACTACATAACGGAATCTTGACTCTTGACTTACTATTAATCAGGCTACTACTTATAAAGAACAACAACTCGAAAAACCTATAACAGTCTAAATTCGAAGAAAAATCCGTAACTGTGTCAAATACATGAGACACTACATAACGGAATCTTGACTACTAACAATCCACCACTACTACCAAGTCCGAAACAGACTTACAATTAATCAGGCTAATACTTATAAAGAACAGCGTTCCAACTAAAAAGCTATTTTCGAAAAACCTATAACAGTCTAAATTCGAATCGAAAAATTCGTAACTGTGTCAAATACATGAGACACTACATAACGGAATCTTGACTACCAACAAGTCCACAACTGACTTACTATTAATCAGGCTACTACTTATAAAGAACATCGTTCCAACTAAAAAGCTATTTTCGAAAAACCTATAACAGTCTAAATTCGAATCGAAAAATCCGTAACTGTGTCAAATACATGAGACACTACATAACGGAATCTTGACTACCAACAAGTCCACAACTGACTTACTATTAATCAGGCTACTACTTATAAAGAACATCGTTCCAACTAAAAAGCTATTTTCGAAAAACCTATAACAGTCTAAATTCGAATCGAAAAATCCGTAACTGTGTCAAATACATGAGACACTACATAACGGAATCTTGACTACTAACAACTCCACCACTACTACCAAGTCCACAACTGACTTACTATTAATCAGGCTAATACTTATAAAGAACATCGTTCCAACTAAAAAGCTATTTTCAAAAAACCTATAACAGTCTAAATTCGAATCGAAAAATCCGTAACTGTGTCAAATACATGAGACACTACATAACGGAATCTTGACTACTAACAACTCCACCACTACTACCAAGTCCACAACTGACTTACTATTAATCAGGCTTGACTACTAACAACTTCACCACTACTACCAAGACTTACTATTAATAATACTTATAAAGAACATCGTTCCAACTAAAAAGCTATTTTCGAAAAACCTATAACAGTCTAAATTCGAATCGAAAATCCGTAACTGTGTCAAATACATGAGACACTACATAACGGAATCTTGACTACCAACAAGTCCACAACTGACTTACTATTAATCAGGCTACTACTTATAAAGAACATCGTTCCAACTAAAAAGCTATTTTCGAAAAACCTATAACAGTCTAAATTCGAATCGAAAAATCCGTAACTGTGTCAAATACATGAGACACTACATAACGGAATCTTGACTACTAACAACTCCACCACTACTACCAAGTCCACAACAGACTTACTATTAATCAGGCTAATACTTATAAAGAACATCGTTCCAACTAAAAAGCTATTTTCGAAAAACCTATAACAGTCTAAATTCGAATCGAAAATCCGTAACTGTGTCAAATACATGAGACACTACATAACGGAATCTTGACTACTAACAACTCCACCACTACTACAAGTCCACAACTGACTTACTATTAATCAGGCTAATACTTATAAAGAACTATCGTTTCTAAAGAACATCGTTCCAACTAAAAAGCTATTTTCGAAAAACCTATAACAGTCTAAATTCGAATCGAAAAATCCGTAACTGTGTCAAATACATGAGACACTACATAACGGAATCTTGACTACGTAACAACAACTCCACCACTACTACCAAGTCCACAACTGACTTACTATTAATCAGGCTACTACTTATAAAGAACATCGTTCCAACTAAAAAGCTATTTTCGAAAAACCTATAACAGTCTAAATTCGAATCGAAAAATCCGTAACTGTGTCAAATACATGAGACACTACATAACGGAATCTTGACTACTAACAACTCCACCACTACTACCAAGTCCACAACTGACTTACTATTAATCAGGCTAATACTTATAAAGAACATCGTTCCAACTAAAAAGCTATTTTCGAAAAACCTATAACAGTCTAAATTCGAATCGAAAAATCCGTAACTGTGTCAAATACATGAGACACTACATAACGGAATCTTGACTACTAACAACTCCACCACTACTACCAAGTCCACAACTGACTTACTATTAATCAGGCTAATACTTATAAAGAACATCGTTCCAACTAAAAAGCTATTTTCGAAAAACCTATAACAGTCTAAATTCGAATCGAAAAATCCGTAACTGTGTCAAATACATGAGACACTACATAACGGAATCTTGACTACCAACAAGTCCACAACTGACTTACTATTAATCAGGCTACTACTAAAGAACATCGTTCCAACTAAAAAGCTATTTTCGAAAAACCTATAACAGTCTAAATTCGAATCGAAAAATCCGTAACTGTGTCAAATACATGAGACACTACATAACGGAATCTTGACTACTAACAACTCCACACTACTACCAAGTCCACAACAGACTTACTATTAATCAGGCTAATACTTATAAAGAACATCGTTCCAACTAAAAAGCTATTTTCGAAAAACCTATAACAGTCTAAATTCGAATCGAAAAATCCGTAACTGTGTCAAATACATGAGACACTACATAACGGAATCTTGACTACTAACAACTCCACCACTACTACCAAGTCCACAACTGACTTACTATTAATCAGGCTACTACTAAAGAACATCGTTCCAACTAAAAAGCTATTTTCGAAAAACCTATAACAGTCTAAATTCGAATCGAAAAATCCGTAACTGTGTCAAATACATGAGACACTACATAACGGAATCTTGATTACCAACAACTCCACCACTACTACCAAGTCCACAACTGACTTACTATTAATCAGGCTACTACTTATAAAGAACATCGTTCCAACTAAAAAGCTATTTTCGAAAAACCTATAACAGTCTAAATTCGAATCGAAAAATCCGTAACTGTGTCAAATACATGAATCTTGACTACCAACAACTACACTTAACAGGAATCTTGACATCTTTCCAACTAACTATTTTCGAAAAACCTATAACAGTCTAAATTCGAATCGAAAACTAACTGTGTCAAATAAGTCCTTGAAACAGACTTACAATTAATCAGGCTAATACTTATAAAGAACATCGTTCCAACTAAAAAGCTATTTTCGAAAAACCTATAACAGTCTAAATTCGAATCGAAAAATATAACGTAATTGTGTCACTGTGTCAAATACATGAGACACTACATAACGGAATCTTGACTACTAACAACTCCACCACTACTACCAAGTCCACAACTGACTTACTATTAATCAGGCTAATACTTATAAAGAACATCGTTCCAACTAAAAAGCTATTTTCGAAAAACCTATAACAGTCTAAATTCGAATCGAAAAATTCGTAACTGTGTCAAATACATGAGACACTACATAACGGAATCTTGACTACCAACAAGTCCACAACTGACTTACTATTAATCAGGCTACTACTTATAAAGAACATCGTTCCAACTAAAAAGCTATTTTCGAAAAACCTATAACAGTCTAAATTCGAATCGAAAAATCCGTAACTGTGTCAAATACATGAGACACTACATAACGGAATCTTGACTACTAACAACTCCACCACTACTACCAAGTCCACAACTGACTTACTATTAATCAGGCTAATACTTATAAAGAACATCGTTCCAACTAAAAAGCTATTTTCGAAAAACCTATAACAGTCTAAATTCGAATCGAAAAATCCGTAACTGTGTCAAATACATGAGACACTACATAACGGAATCTTGACTACTAACAACTCCACCACTACTACCAAGTCCACAACTGACTTACTATTAATCAGGCTAATACTTATAAAGAACATCGTTCCAACTAAAAAGCTATTTTCGAAAAACCTATAACAGTCTAAATTCGAATCGTAAAAAATCCGTAACTGTGTCAAATACATGAGACACTACATAACGGAATCTTGACTACTAACAACTCCACCACTACTACCAAGTCCACAACTGACTTACTATTAATCAGGCTACTACTTATAAAGAACATCGTTCCAACTAAAAAGCTATTTTCGAAAAACCTATAACAGTCTAAATTCGAATCGAAAAATCCGTAACTGTGTCAAATACATGAGACACTACATAACGGAATCTTGACTACCAACAAGTCCACAACTGACTTACTATTAATCAGGCTACTACTTATAAAGAACATCGTTCCAACTAAAAAGCTATTTTCGAAAAACCTATAACAGTCTAAATTCGAATCGAAAAATCCGTAACTGTGTCAAATACATGAGACACTACATAACGGAATCTTGACTACTAACAACTCCACCACTACTACCAAGTCCACAACTGACTTACTATTAATCAGGCTAATACTTATAAAGAACATCGTTCCAACTAAAAAGCTATTTTCGAAAAACCTATAACAGTCTAAATTCGAATCGAAAAATTCGTAACTGTGTCAAATACATGAGACACTACATAACGGAATCTTGGTAACAACTCCACCTACTACTACCAAGTCCACAACTGACTTACTATTAATCAGGCTAACTACTATAAAGAACATCGTTCCAACTAAAAAGCTATTTTCGAAAAACCTATAACAGTCTAAATTCGAATCGAAAAATCCGTAACTGTGTCAAATACATGAGACACTACATAACGGAATCTTGACTACTAACAACTCCACCACTACTACCAAGTCCACAACTGACTTACTATTAATCAGGCTAATACTTACTAAAGAACATCGTTCCAACTAAAAAGCTATTTTCGAAAAACCTATAACAGTCTAAATTCGAATCGAAAAATTCGTAACTGTGTCAAATACATGAGACACTACATAACGGAATCTTGACTACCAACAACTCCACCACCACTACTACCACAACTGACTTACTATTAATCAGGCTACTACTTATAAAGAACATCGTTCCAACTAAAAAGCTATTTTCGAAAAACCTATAACAGTCTAAATTCGAATCGAAAAATCCGTAACTGTGTCAAATACATGAGACACTACATAACGGAATCTTGACTACTAACAACTCCACCACTACTACCAAGTCCACAACAGACTTACTATTAATCAGGCTAATACTTATAAAGAACATCGTTCCAACTAAAAAGCTATTTTCGAAAAACCTATAACAGTCTAAATTCGAATCGAAAATCCGTAACTGTGTCAAATACATGAGACACTACATAACGGAATCTTGACTACTAACTGTGTCAACTCCACCACTTACTACCAAGTCCACAACTGACTTACTATTAATCAGGCTAATACTTATAAAGAACATCGTTCCAACTAAAAAGCTATTTTCGAAAAACCTATAACAGTCTAAATTCGAATCGAAAAATCCGTAACTGTGTCAAATACATGAGACACTACATAACGGAATCTTGACTACCAACAAGTCCACAACTGACTTACTATTAATCAGGCTAATACTTATAAAGAACATCGTTCCAACTAAAAAGCTATTTTCGAAAAACCTATAACAGTCTAAATTCGAATCGAAAAATCCGTAACTGTGTCAAATACATGAGACACTACATAACGGAATCTTGACTACTAACAACTCCACCACTACTACCAAGTCCACAACTGACTTACTATTAATCAGGCTAATACTTATAAAGAACATCGTTCCAACTAAAAAGCTATTTTCGAAAAACCTATAACAGTCTAAATTCGAATCGAAAAATCCGTAACTGTGTCAAATACCTGAGACACTACATAACGGAATCTTGACTACTAACAACTCCACCACTACTACCAAGTCCACAACTGACTTACTATTAATCAGGCTACTACTTATAAAGAACATCGTTCCAACTAAAAAGCTATTTTCGAAAAACCTATAACAGTCTAAATTCGAATCGAAAAATC